>PVIC010002375.1:0-69880 GCA_004025085.1 Thryonomys swinderianus
TTTCACTTATTAGTATGTCCTCCAGATGTCTCCATTTGCACCTAAATGGATCGATCTTGTCATTCTTTATGGCAGAGTAATACTCCATTTTGTAAAAAAACCACATCTTCTTTATCCACTCTCCAGTTGATGGACATTTGGGTTGTTTCCAAGATTGAGCTATCACGAACTGAGCTGCTATGAACAAGGGTGTACATCTCTTCCTTTCCTGTCTTTAATCCTTATTTCTTTTCTCTTCTACTTGTTCTGGTTAATGTTCCCAGGACTATGTTGAATAGGAGTGGTGATACTAGACATCCTTGTATTGTTCCTGATTTTAAGCTGAAAGCTTTCAGGTTTTGATCATTTAGTATTATGTTGGCTCTGGTTTTTATCACAGATGACTTTTATCAACTTGAGGTAAAGACAAGCTATTCCAATTTTCTATAGTTTTTATTAGGAATGGATATTAAACTTTGTCAAATGTTTTTTTCTGTGTCTTTTGAGATGAAAGTGTGATTTTTGTCTTTGCTTCTGTTGATATGGTATATCACATGTATTGATTTGCATATGTTGAACCATCTCTGAATCCCTGGGTCATGGTATATAATCTTCATGATGATTTCTTGAATTCTGTTTGTCTGTATGTTACTGAGATACTGTTTGCTAGTGTCCTATAGTGTATAATCTTCTGATGATTTCTTGCATTCTGATTGCATCTCTCTTCATCAGGGAGATTGGCTGGCAGTTTTCCTTTTTGACTGAGTCCATCTCTGGTTTTGATGTTAGGAAAATACTTGCTTCCAGAAATGATTTTGGGAATTATGCTTCTCTTTCTATTTCATTTAAGGGTTTGAAGAGAATTGGCAATAGATTTTCTCTAAGTTTTCTATAGAAATCAGCAGTTAATCCATCAAGACCTGGGCTTTTCTTTGTTGGTATGTTTTTAATTACATGTTCAATTTCATTGACTAATATTGGGTTGTTCAGAATTTTCATAACTTCTTGGTTCAGCTTTAGTAATTCACACATGTCTAGGAATTCACCCATTTCTTCTGTTTTCCATCTTATTAGAGTACAGTTTCTCCAAGTAGGTATTGACAATTACCTGGATTTCCCCAGGACCTAAAATGAACCCTTCTCCACTGATGGTGGGTGTGCAAACTAGTACAACCATTGTGAAGGTCAGTGTGGAAATTACTCAAAAAGTTTTAAGTAGAAGTTCCATTTAAACCAGCTACTCCCCTGAGGGGTATTTTCCAAAAAGAATTAAAAGCATCATACCAGAATTATATATGTGCACCCATGTTTACAATGATACAGTTTGTACTAGCTAAATTTGGAAACAACCCAAATGCCCACCAACCAAATAATAGATAAAACAAGATGTGTGGGTTTTTTTTAATATAATGGAGTACTACTTAGCCATAAAGAAAAATAAACTTGAGACATTTCTAGGTAAATAAATATAACTTAAGACTATAGTCGTAAGTGAAATAAATCAGACATACACATGTAAATATTTCTTTGTCCCTCTGGTATGAGAAACTGAAAGGATAAATAAAGACCAAAATGTATAATACATAGAATGAAATAGGAAGAAACTATTGAAAGGAAGGGAAACCTTGAAAAGGGGAAAAAGACAAAATGGAAAAAAAAGAGAAAAGGAAAAAAAATGTAAACAAATCTTTTGTAAATAAGGGGGAGAAGAGATTGATGGGAGGAAAGGGTATCAGGAGAAAAAGAGGAATCAAGATATCTCATGTACAGGTACAAACTCCTTGTGATGAATGTGATCATTATGTATATTTATAATGTACTAATAAAATTAATATTAAAATACTTGTTTATTTCACCAAGCCAGAAAGAAAAAGTAGAGTAATACTGTAGGATAGCTCACAGAAAAATTTTTAACAGCATTATTTTAATATACATATATTATATATACATGAAAAGGGAGAAGTGAGATTTGAGAAGTTATGAGAAAAGAATGAAAAAAGAAAAAGGAAGGAAATGTAAATGAAAACTGAGGGAAGTTTAGGGAAATCAAATCAAATTAATGAATTAACAGAAACAAAAATTTAGAAAACTCTATAAAACAACCCTTGATGTGAAAAACATGGCAATATTCATACACACACATGCACACAACCAAATCTAATATTCTTCCCTGTGAGGGTATTTATAATGCAGACATTTTTGAGAGTCTAACATCTTCCTCAGCCTCTATTCAAATACAAGAAACTGTTTAAGGTTTCCTAGAGGCTGAGCCCCACTCTTTGAGGTAAAAGATGAGTGCTAGAACTAAGTTAGCCATGGTGGGAACTGAATCACACTTGATACTTGAATTGCCTCCATATCTGGGAATGAGAGTACAGTAAAATTTGAGTTTTCTACCAAGATGATCACTCACATAGAATATGAGATGATTCAGTTTGTGGACTAAAAATGTGGGAACCAACTGACCATGTTCTTAGACACATGGCTAGCTAATGCCTATGCTCTTGTGTTATTCTGAATGGTGCTAAGCAAAGCAGAGGGAGTTGGTCATACAGGCTCTACAGTGATAGGAAAAGCTAAGAGCCCCAATCCCCATCTATTTTCTACAGTTTAGCTTCCAACCTCAGATCTTTTCCACCACAAATCTCACATGGCTGAACTCTTCATGTCACAATATTCCAACTCCCATTGTTTGGAGGAGAGACATTTGTTTGTTGACTTTTCTGTTGGCCTAGCTGAAAGTGCTTGCTGCTAGCTATGTTTCTTACCATCTAGCTATGCCAAGATGCCAACTGATGTACCATTTCTCCTTTACTTTCTCTGCGATATGGTCACCATTTTTTTTTCCTCTTTTGAGACAGGGTCTCACCTTGTAGTTCAGGCTGGCTCTGAGCTCACTAGGTAGTCCAGGCAAGCCTCGAACTCAGCAATCCTCCTGTCTGCCTCCCGAGTCACCATTTATTTTTTTATTGAATTCTTTATTGATACATTTTATATACAGCTCACAATCACACTCAACATTGGGGAATTTGTACCAGTATATGACACAAATTCATTCTCATTTTTACCCATATCCCTACCCACCCACAAACCCTCACCCCTTACATACATGCTATTTCTTTTTCCTTCCAAATCTTATTTTCCCCTCATTACATTCCCCTACCACATTCCCTTTGAATATTTCCTATTTTACAAGATCTATCATACATTCTAGAACTCATTTCCATCTACAGCTTCTCATACCAGAGAAAAAATATGATATTTACATATCTGTGATCTATTTATTTCACTTATTAGTGGTCACCATTTTTTGAGCCTTGGTTGACTCCTCAGGAGGGTGCCTACTGTCTCCCTGGAAATAAACAACTACATAATATATGTGGGGAATTTCATTCACCCCCACAATCCAAACAGACAGAGGGAATTACTTAATCTTTCTTCTCATCTTGTGTTTGTCCATACTTGTCTCCTATTGCAATCTATTAAAGAAAAATTAAGAGGAAGTTTCTAAGATAGTTTGCAGCCTCAATGCTGTCTCAGTTTACAGTGAAATGGTAGGAATTATTACTGGCCCACCTAATCACCTGGCCGAACTCAGGTCATCTTTCTCCTCGTAATCTGTATCTGCCTAGAGCAAAGTCAGCACTCATGAGGAGGCTGAAATTGGCCCTTACCCATTCACCAAAGGGAAGAATCCTCTTCCTCATTGAGCTTCCATGTGTTCTGTCATAGTGTGTTACTGGTGTCACTTATTTTTGTAATATTAGTATTCTAGATGTGCCTGGTTACTTACTTTCTCATTCAAGTTCTGATCCAATGATTTCCTTTACTCCCCCATCTCATCACAAAGCCACAAAGCTGTTTATCTGGATAAATTTCATGCAATACCTCTAAGTCTTTTTTCCTTAATTGGGCTGTTCAATCTATTACTCAGTTGGCTTCATTTAAAAATGTTTTTCCAAGATTTTCCACTTCATTTAAATCATTACATTTATGCACATACAATTGTTTCATCATAGTGTATAGTATCCTTCTGAGGAATTTGTGATGATATATGTCATGTTCATTCCTAATACTGGTAATTTGCATTCTCTTTCTGTTTCTTGATCAATAGATTTGTTTGTTGTCAGTTTATTTTCAGAGAACAAGCTTTTAATTTCATTTTTTCCCTATTAGTCTAGTTTCCATGTTAATGATATTTTTCTTATTTTTATGATTTTCTTTCTTTTATTTGGGTTAAACTTGGTCATCTTTAGGTTCTTCAGAAGAAAACTAAAATTATTACTTTACATATTATAAACATCTTTATATGTAGAAATTTGCATACATTATGTTCATTATTTCAATTTCATAATTTCTAATTGTTCAGTGATAACCTAGGTGCTTCAAGTAATTTTCTAATGGTATATTCTAACTTATTTTAAGAAGAAAATACACCAGGTTGAGAGTTGTATTTCTCTTGTATCTCTCGTGTGAATCATAGCCCTATATTTTTTAGCCATAAAGCATTCAAAAACCATCATTTTGTATATTTTATCTATTTTCAATTTGTGAATGGCAGGAAACCAAGCTCTACCACAGAAACTCTTTGCAGAGAAGCACAACATCTCCATACAGCCTTGAGACAAGGCTGTCTGCCACCACTAATTTTAGTAGTGATGGAACTGTGCTGTGTACTGTCTTGTGATATATGAGTTTTCAAGAATAAAATTATTTTTCGTCCCAAACATTAGGGCCATAAGATCAAAAGGGCAGAAACTGACTAATTTGTGCCTATGTCCTTCTAAATCTTAAATATTCTTTCTACCTCAGAAAGTAGTGTTTTGTATGTAAGGCCTTCTGAATTAGTCTACTGACAGTTTCTCTCATTTGTTTCTTTTGTGAGAATGTGGTTTTTGAAGGAGTGTCTGGATCTTGCTCCTTGCTTTGAGAAGCTCTAGATATTGATATGCCCATTTCATTACGGGTTTGACTGAGATCTCAAGGACTTTTTGTGATTTTTCTAAAGGCCCTACAAGTAGTAAACAACAAGAAAGAAAGCAACATTATCTCGTGTATCTCTGAAGACTTCCAATAACAATCCTTTCATTATAACCCGCTGGAAAGCAGAGGCCGTTTAACTGCTTGCACTGCCTCCTCCATCCTGTTCTGTTTTGTAAAAGGAAGCAACTCCTAAAATAGAAAATCTTTAATTTAAATTAACATCTTTCAATGTACTCTTCCAGCTCACCCTCTCAAATCTGATCTACAGAAAATGAAAGGCGGTCTAAATACACTGACATCTGTCAACCGTCCCCCTAAGAAACAGATTCCAAGGTCTGGTGTGTTTAAATGACTGTCATGAGTTGACTTGTAAAGAGTAAACTGGTTCTATAATTTCATACATGTCGAAATCTGCTACACCCTGTTTCCTAATTGCTGTTTTATGTGTGCACACAGCTGTAAAATCAATTTAGTTGCTCAAGCAGTACTCTGGCACTACCTGTAAGCCACAGAATAGTAAAACGCAATGATTGTTCCAAACCTGGATCTCAAGCTTTTTCCAAGCCATCTTTCCATATCTGAAAAAATGTGTCAGGTTCACAAAGCTCCCTGGGCTTTAGTTTCCTCAAGCATGAAGTGGTAGCTAGAGAAAACTGACCCAAGTACCTATAAGACTCCTTCCATTTCTAATATTCCACAGTTTTATTTTTAAATAGATTGAGCTGGAATTGGTACCAACTAGAACACCTATTCATTGCCATTTCTTATCATTTACAAAGATAGCCACATGAAAAATGCTACTAAGTCATCTAAATAATAATAATATACAATGTTTTATGGACACCTGTAATACTTATCAGCTTCTAATTATGAGAGAATCACTGAATCCCCATAAAAATGTTAGAAATTGAGAGGACACAAAGGTAATTTTTCTTAGTGGTCACCAAACTAGAGCCTATAACAGAATCCACTGCAGGAATTGTTAAATCAAAGATAGCCAAGTACCAGCCCCAGAGTTTTCTGATTCAGAAGGTGGGATGGGGTTTTAAATTTTGAACAGATTTCCAGTTGACGTGATATAGCTTGAAAACTCACAACCACTGCTATAACCAGCTTCACTGTTTTCCTCTTCCAGTGTCCCATGGGTGGAGAAATGAACTGTGGAGAAGTAAGATCACGCGAGGGGTCCACTCCAGATCAAGTTCCTGGACCCCAAGTGTTGACACTATTTCCGTACAACCGTCCCATATTGTCCCAGTTGTTCACTGAAACAACTAGAAAGAAGAACAATGGCTGACCCCCAAAATGCGCTAAATGTGCTTTTTTAAATCACAACACGAAAGAAATGTCTTTTGTGGGCAAAGCAAAGTGTACAATGAGAGAAAAAAGATAAAATAAAAAACTCAGAAAGATTATGCTTAACTACACTTGAGCATGTTTAATATAACTTCACATGATCATTTTTTACCTACATCCATTTTTTGTCATTTGTAAACGCTTTGACCTCTCAAACTGATAATATTCATTTAACTGCCAGAAATATTAGTTGAAATAATTAAAGCCACTTTGTATAATAGCATAGCACTAAAATTAATTTAAGAGGAATTTTTACAAATAACAAGAGCATTAAGAACACTTTCTAACCTGAAAACAGTGACAGATATTATGGCTGCCTCTTAAAAGGGGGAAACCCAAACACTACAATTCTAAACTCTTTACATTTACTATGAGTATGAAGACAAAAGCTATGCATTCTCAACTATGTAGCTCTGTTGGTACGTGATACAAGAGTAAGGAGTTCAATGGATCTCTTGTTTATTCTATTTCATTTGATAAATATACCCTCTCCAGAATAATTTCTTAGATAGAACACTGATGGAAGGAAGTAAAGAGACAAGAGAAAAGGAAAGTGACCAGGCTTCTTCTTAGACCATCAGAATCTGAAAAGCCTCTCAGAACCCAGTGAGGTGAGGAAAGTTGTGAGAACAAAAAAGGCTCCCTAGGCCAGTCCAAATGACAGGCCATTAATTGGGGTGTTTTATGGTCACTTGTGCTATCATTAAGCAATAAATCACAAGTTATGACAATGCTGGAACTTTGTAACTGATAGTGAGAGGCAGCAGACCAAATTAATAGGGTTCCAGGAAGTAAACTAATTAAATAAACATCAATGCCCTCTGTTCTACTCTGAAGTCTATTTCTGATTTTTTTTCGAGATAGAGACAGAGAAATAGAGCAGAGTTTAGATAGCTGACTTACTAATCCTTGTAGAGAGTATCAACCATTAGCCATAATACATAATACTTAAGCTTTCTTTTATCAGGACATTTTTTATGGCTTAATTGCTTGCTTGTAACAATGGATCTCAATTCCAGCTGCCCATCAGATGACGTACACAAGGAAGTTTCAAAAAGTAACAAATGTGTAGTAAAACTAAAATTTCTGTAACTGTGGCCTTCTTGGTTGCTTCTGACATACAGCCTGGCTTGAGAAAGACTGATCTGAAAACTTTCTCCTTAAAAGCTAACAGCCTCTAGTCCAATAGAAATATCCTCTCCCTATGCAGGGTCAACATGTATTTTTCCATAGAGAACCTCAGCAATCATTTCTTTTCAAAAAGGAACAATTGTAGATGGATTAAGAACATAGATTACCATGACTGGACTCGTGGCCTACATGTATCAGCTGATTGGACTTGATCAAGATTCTACCTTCCTGAACTTCACTATCTTCCTCTGGAAAAGGAAAAAATTATTTTAACTTACAAAATAGCACTATTTTAAAAATAAATCACCTACAATAACTCATTTTATACTAAGCACTATCACTTATCTCAAGTTTTCTCCAAGAGAAAAGATAACATGCTACTTCAGCGTCATTCTCAGGCCTGATTTTGCCAACCATGTGATCCTGGAACAGTTATTTAATTACCCTAATTACCCACAAAATGGAGATAATAAAAGCATCTCTGTTATATGGTTGTCAGAGAGATTAAATGAAACAATTTATTTCTTGGGTTTAGCATTGCTTCTGTTTCACCTATAAGCTCTTTCCATAATTATTACAGCTAACATAAGCAGAAGGAATGCATTCTTTTTATACCTCAGTGAGATCTTTGGATGACTTTTCCATCTCAGGTGAGAAGGACTCCTGTGCTTTTCGAGGTCGCTGATTACTTCTCTAGCAGAGTTTAAAAAAGAACACAATTCCCAAAGGAATTGGTGGAGCTTGAAACTGCAGACCTCAGTCATCCCTCGGAGAAAATGGATTATCATCATTAATGTCTGCAGTCTCCAGCCCAGATGCAAAGCCAGAGGCATCTTAATTATAAGCAGCTTCTCAAATTAATCTCCACAATTCTAATACTTTAGAAATTAACCTCTTGTCCTGAGAAGGTCAAATTAAATGTCAGTCCCAGATGGAACCTGGAGGGGCATTCAGATTTAAGATCAAAAACACAGTTGGCCACACAGCTGTGCATTCTTCCTCCAAATTGCCATCAATCTTTACAAAAGCATAACTCCAAAGACATTCAAAAGATAAACAACAGATCTGAGGTTGAATTCTTTTTTCTCTCAGTTTTAGGCAGAACGCATCTGAAAACTCAATAAAAGATAAATTTGTATGTGGCCTAACATCTCAGATTGGATGGGGAGATGACAGAGGGTAAAAGAAGGTATTTGTAGGTTTTCACAGGTCAGTATAACAAATGAAGAGGTAACTGATTATCAGTCGATTATTTAGGGTTTCAAGATGAACATCACTCTCCAAAAAGTAATTTTGAGCACAGATACACTAAGCCTATAATTAGCAGCAAAGTACAGTTCAAGCACACATACATGTCCCTGTGTTTACAAGTTAGTTAACATATCCCACTCAAGTTTTCCAAAATGGCTATTGAGTTACTTATCTTATAATAAATATGAGCATCATTACTTTAATAATGAATGTTTCAGATGAAGTTTTTTTGTTTGTTTTTTGTTTTGAGACGGTCTCACTTTGTAGTTCAGGCTGGCTCTGAACTCACTCTGTAGCCCAGGCAAGCCTCGAACTCAACAATCCTTCTGCCTCTGCCTCCCAAGTGCTGGGATTACAGGCGTGAGCCACCACATCCGGCACTGTGGTATGTGGTATTGATTGTTAGTGGGTGTGAGTCTCCACGCCCACCATTGTATGTGGTTAGCGGAGATCGAACTCAGGACCTTGCGCTTGCAAGGCAGGCGCCGGAACCGCTGAGCTAACCCTCTGGCCCTAAGATGAAGTTTTTAAAAATATACAAATTTTAGGTACCATCATTCTGCTATTAGGAATAAAATGTAAATTGTGTTGATGACCACAAAACGGTAGTCAATACCTGCTAGAAATAAAACTACTTCTAGAGTTAACACAAAGTCTTGTGAAATGAAAATAAATCCAAGGATCAATTTAGAGCCCTACTATATTCCCATCTTTTCAAACAGCTGGGTTTTTACACACAAACTCTACAAGAATTCCTATATTTTCTGATTAATGATAATTAGATACTCAAATAAATGGCAAAGCAAAAATAGATGTATTACTTTCCTTAAGCTATTTCACCAAAACCTATTAGAGAGTATGCGTTTGGACATTTTTCTGGAAAATCAGTTATCAATTTCTGGGCTTTGATGCTTCTGTCTCTAAAACAGAATGATAGGTTTTTATTTCCATAATTTGCACCTCTCTTTCCCTAGAAAAGTAAATACTGAACACAGAGAAGTGCAGGGTGAACTGTAGAATGTAATTGTCTGCCAAGTGGCTACAAGTTTATCTGGGGAATTTCAAGTAATTTGTAAAAAAATTTTTCTTAATGGCTTTCCATACCCACTTTTTACAATAGAAATGGAATATCAGCAAATATAAACAATTTGGTCACTAAGAGAACAGAGTTTAATACAGGATTTCTAAATCATTCCTTTCCCTACATGAGAAGAAATACACTAACACAGGATTTAAAGTACCACTTGGTTTTCTATGCCAGGCTTCAGATACAATAACACTTTGGGATCCTCTGGCCAGAAGTGACATATCTACCAACTGCAAACAAACATTAAAGACTACATATGTAGATTTTGTAGGAAAACATAATAATAAAATGGATTTACAATGCATGCAAGCCACAGAAGTGTTATGAGCTGAACTGTTTCCCCAAAAATACATATTCCAACTCTAACACCCCAAATATCTCAGAATGTGACCATATTCAAAACAATAATTATAAATTTATAATAATTCAAGATAAAATGTTTACAAAGATAATGGTGTTACAATGAGGTCATGAGAGTAAGCCTTATCCCAGTATTTCTAGGATACTTATACAAAGATACAGAGGCACACAGGAAGAAGACCAGGAAAAACTGAAGAGAAGTTGTGTCTTCCAGCATTCTGTTAGCTAAAAAACATCTGAAATGGGCAATTTGTAAAGAAATGAGGTTATTAGGCTTATGCTTTAGAGTACTGGCGGTGAACCCATGGCACTCATGCCACAGTGGGCTTTCTGTTACTGAAACCTCTAAAAGGGTCATTATCGCGCTGGTCTAGAGGTTCAAGAGCAACGTGAGCTACTTCACTCAGTTATTAATTCTTAGCCTATACTTACATAAGATGGCTAATTTTTAAAAAAAAATAGTGTTGGATAATTTGGAGATGGGAAAATGGGATATATTCTCAATGTCAATATTATACTTCAAAATCAGCTACATCCTGATCTTACATGTATTCTTTGGAAAAAAAGAGAAATTTTAAAGTTTCACAAAGGGAAGAGGTAGCTATATGGAAGATACCAGAAAGGATGTTTTTGTTTGAGATGAAAGCTAACAACATGTTTAGAGGACTGAAGGCACAAATACAATGCACCTTGTGATTGAATGCTATCAGATGAAGTTACCGTCCTAATTTTATGACAGTGTTTCACAATGTTAGTGTATTTCTCAGTTCCACACTATTTGCACAAAAGGTTTTCAGATAAATATAATATTTCAACACTACATTCATGAAACACAACTAATAAAAATTGTAAAAGTAACATACTGTGGAGCACATGGAGGCATGTCTTAGTTTAAAAAGCTAAGAAATGTAGCTAATGTGGGATGAGCTCATAGCTTTCTACAACCAAATGGACATGTCTAAGTGCCATTTGTCACATCTGTTCCTACTCCTTCTCATCCACCCAGAGGTCTCAAAAATAATTCACACTAGTGGCTTCATGGGAATGGAGAATTTTCAGATGTGACTAAAGTAGAGCTCAACCCCAAGGCAGCTCTTATGAAGGAAAAATTACTTGAATCCAAAAATAATTATCATCATTATTAGCATCTGCTGCCCATTTACTCCGTGCTATGCAGACTGCTTAGCTTGTATTATCTTATTAAAATACCCTGAAGACCACAGAATATTTATAATTCCAAAGATAGGAGTTGTTATTATTATCATTGCTATTTTGTAAAGAAGCTAGAATTCAATGAGGTCAAGAAATTTGCTCAAGTTTATTTAGCTGCTAAATGATGGGGGCAATATTTGAAACTATATATTCTAACTCCCCTACATCCTGTGATGTCTATGTGTAATTTATACTCTTTCACTTTCTCTGTCTTAGTTCCTAATCTTTAACATGATATCATCATTTGGGATATAAAGGAGAAACTGGAAGCCAGCATGTCTAGTTTCAGCAATTATTTTTTCTCTCATTTACTTATTTAATAAACTTTCACAGACAGAACAATATGAACTGCCATTCGATTGTCAATAAAAATGCAAAATATGGACATATAACAACCCAAATGCCTACCAACTGGAGACTGGATGTGGGATTTTTTAATAAAATGGAGTATGACTCTGTCATAAAGAATGACAAGTTTCATTCATTTATGTGCAAATGGATACACCTGGAGAATACACTAATAAGTGAAATAGATAGATCACAGATATGTAAATAATGTATCTTTTCTCTGGTATGAGGCCCTATAGATGAAAATGAGTTCTACAATGTATGATAGATTTTGTAAAATAGGAAATATTCAAAGGGAATGTGATGGGGGAACATAATGAGGGGAAAGAATAAATATGATTTGGCAAGACAAAGAAAGAGCATGTATATAAGGGTTGTGGGGTGGGGAAGGATATGGGTAAAAATGACAATTAATTTGTGTCATATACTGGTACAAATTTCCCAATGTTGAGTGTGATCATGAACTGTATATAAAATGTGCCAATAAAGAATTCAATTTTTTTTAAAAAGTGGTTCAAAGAATAAGTACATTAAGCACACTAGGTCAAACCAGACTTCCAGTTTCTGATAAAATTTAAATGTCTTGAGACAAAGAAAAAAACACTCTGTGACTGATCCAAAACTCAGTTTTATTGTTATTTTATTTATTTTGCTACTTTTTTGAGTCAGAGTCTCTCCTCAAACTCAATATCCTCCTGCCCATCCTTCAGAGTTCTGGGGTTAAAAGTGTGCATCACCACCTTGGGCTAAAAAAGCCCGTTTTAAATTATGATAGACATTATTATTATAATGCAATGCTGACACCCTAATAAATCAATAAAACAAGGCAGGGAGATTCACCTCTACCAGGTAAATCTTAAAAACTAATATGACAATTGTTACATGATCATGCAGCTAATATGTGCCAGATACATTATATGAAATCTCACTCAGTCACAGATCCTGTTCTGTAGATGAGAAAAATGGATATTGTAAGAGGCAAGGTAAACTGACCGACATGCCTATTAAATGCCATAGCTGAGATATAGATGTAGTTTCAATTTGAAAAGGGCTTGCCATTCCTCAAACTGATTTCAAATCTGCACACATCTTAATCTTATTCCAATTCTACCACAGAGACCATGTGTGGGTTACAAAGTAAAGAATGAAGCTCAAACAGGCAGGTTTGTTCTCAGAGAAGAAATGGGACAAAAGAAAGACTTCATTCTAAAAAATAAAAAGTTCATTTATTTTAATTTGTGGCAATAAAATATAGATTCCAAGATCTCTTTCTAATTAGATTCGGTAATCATCAGAGTAATAGTTTAGCACATTAGTATGTTATTGATACCATACCATTAAGTATAGAAAAAAATCAGAAACAGTAAGATCTTTTCTCCAAATTTAGTTTGGCGAAACGCAGAAATTTTTCAATAATCTCACTTCATTTTCTGATGTCTGAGACTGTCTTTCAAGCATCAAGACTGACCCATAAGAAATGTAAAAGTTGAGTAGGTGTATAGTACATGCTTTACTAGGTACCCAGCTAATCTTAACCTTCTTGCTGCTGTACAAATTTTTCTGTATTTTCTTTCTTTCCATTACCTCACACAAATTCAAACTTATGAATAAAAAAGGCCAAGGCTGTTTAAGAATGAAATTGTATCTATTTTTTGTACTTGCCACATTGTAACATATATTTCATGGTGATTACTTTAAATTCATGGCATGATGGAGGCAAAAACGGGTGTCGACTTTTTTTTTAACGGGGCTCTTGTTTTTAATAAGTGCAAATACATATATGCCATTTGTGCCGGACTCCCCTTCCATAAACATTTGGTTTCCCAGATTATATCCATGAAAATTAATGATCTGTCACTGGGCTTGCGTCTGTTCTAATGAAGTACTTACTCAGAGAGACTGAAGTCAGGTGTGAGAAACTTCCTTCTTCTGTGGATGATAAAGCCCTTTCCTTATTCTTTGCACAAATTTAATTAGGTTAAATCAAAAAATTTAATTACAGCTATGCAATGATTTTGCATTTTTCAACATGTAAAATGGGGGTTTTCTTGGTATTTGAAAGCATTTCTGCACAGAAATCCTAATAAACAGAAGAGATATCAAAAATTCAAGTCCAACTGAAATTTCTTGGCTTTGTGAAAAGCGAACTGTGTGATTCATAAAATAAATGCCTTTATTGAGTTATTCAAGATTCATAGGGCTAAGAGCCATGAAAAAAAATTAAAAGGGCAAGGTTGATAGGAACTAAAAGCAAAAGCAAAAAGCTTATATTGACTGGAGTCATGGGGGAAGACCACCTAAGGAAATGACATTCAAATTGAAATCTAAGTCCCACAAAAAATCAGCCAAGAAAGGTACAGACAAAAACAGAATAGGCAGAAGAAATACAATGTACAAATATCCAGAGCCAGAAAAGGTGTGCCACATTATGCATGGTTCTCAACTTTGATATTAGCAACATTTGGGAAGACATATTGTAATTCTTTGTCAATGAGTATTGTCCTGAGCATTGTCCTGTGCATCGTGACATGTTTAAAGTTATACTTGGCCTTTCCTGGTAAATACCAATAGCATCCGCTCTCTGCAGTTGTGATAACCAAAATGTCTCTAGACACTGGCAAACATCCTCTCACTGAGAAAAGACAGATGATGTAGGTCACATGGAAATGATCAAGGAGCACTAAATCTACAGCAAGAAATAAAAAACTAAGCTAGAGTGAATTCTTTCCCACTAGTATTACAGCAGCCCACATGATCTCAGAAATCCTTGATTGCTTGCTCTTACATATACTTCATGGTTCATGTCAAATTCACATCATGTAACTTATAGTCTCACAAAGTAAGAAATGTATCTGTCTCAAAGAACTAGGGAATACTGGGGCCTTTTGTGGCTTGCCATCTGTGTTCCCACCATAGTCTTCTTATCTGTCCATTATACCCCCTGCACTGAATCTTCCAAATGGGTTTAAAAGACCCTTATCTTCAGGGCTCTGACTTCCTGTTTGTTTCAGCCAATCACTGCCTTGGTTATACTGGAGAAGTAGGAAAATACCTCAGAAACCAAGAGAGAGAACTGTTTCAAAATTTTAGAGGAAATAACTTCATGAAAATGAAGATAATAGAAGATACCATCTCAGAGTTAAGAATTAAATCACAAACACTTAAGAATTCCAGAAAGTAGTCTATCCACTTGTACATTATATATGTTATCTACATTATATATATAGTTATATATATATAGTTATATATCCATATTATCTTCCTAATGCATTTTATTTATATTGTATATATGTTTAGTCACCAGATAATTTGTGGAAAAAAATGAATTGTAACAGTATGCCTCTCAATACATCATTAGAAATTATAGACAAATTGGTGGAAAAGGGGTAAAGAAGCATATCCTATTGAACCAAGCATGTATTATCCATAGAAATTTAAATGTACTCCAAGATAAATTAACAATATATAACACAGAATTCAAGAGCAAAGGACTAAGTTCATCTTTCCCTAAACCTAAATGATGATCCATAAAGTCTGTTACCATAGGAACTACTTACAATCTTTTCCTTGAGGTTTGACTTAAACGAATATTTTGCTATAAAGCATCTATAAATGGTTCTAGTTGGCATATTTACTCACTCGTTTCTATAACTACTCAAAGTCAAAATGTTATGAAATTTTATAAAGTTGACTAATGCAACTCATTCATACTAAGCAGAAGTTGGCCATCTTATTATTATTATGTTTAATATAGTGCTTTTATTGACTATATTCCATAAAGTTCTAATCATGCTCCTCATGGAATTAATTTTGTATTATAACAATCTTGAAATGCAGGTACTATTACAATCTTCACGGTAAAGGAAAGAAACATAGACTCAGAGAGATCAATGGACTTGGACAGGACTGCACAGCTACTAAATAATGTAGCTGACACATGAACCCAGGCAGTCTATGAGATGACTGCTCTTCAGATTGCTTCTCAATATAATTCAAAAGAAAAAAATATGAGGATTTGGATAGAAATAAGACACATCTTAAAATTCAAAGTTTTACGACAGAAAAAATAGAAATGTAGGGTACACAGGAGGAGGAAAAAACCCTATTGGGACTCAAAGATATGACAACAGATCATTTCCATGTACAGAGATCCCAATCTTTTAAAATTTAAGACAAATAGAAGATTATTAATTACCAATGGCCGGTTTCTAATCTGAACTGGTAGAAAAGGAAGTGTTAACTTTATATAAGACTTTCTGTTCATTTTCTTTGCAACACTGTAACTCCATCAACTGAAATCCGACACCAAATACATGAGTCTTCAAAGTTCCAACAGCCCCCGTCTGTACCCTCATTCCTTGATCATGTCATTCTCACAATTTGGAACCCTACTTTTATCTCTTTTTTTTTCCAGTTCTCTGACATACCATGAAGACATGTTACACTCTATAGTTTGCCACACAGATAATACAGTTTGGGTAGGTATCAGATACAAAAAGGTAGAATCTCATCACTCACACAAACATATTTCCGAAAAAGAACAAATCATTTCAGGTTTATTTTGCACAGTGTTGATGTCATAGTCAATATTAAAATAAAGAACAGTATTTGGAGAATCAAAGTCAAAATAGCATATAAAATTGAAGGATGGCGAGCCTATACATAGTAGCCGCTTTCACAAGCTCCCTAATCAGCAACTCATTTCAATATTTACAGATTATGATAGAACACAACTCTATTTTGCTTTTCTCCCCAACACCTAGCTGGTCTGATCATTTTGCAATTGCTAGACACACATAAATAAATGACTGTTTAATAATATAATAATACTTTTGCAAGAAAAGAAATGGCTGAAGATAATTAGGTGATATATCTGTTTCTGATATAATAAGGGAGAAAAATTGGTAAGCACAGAGTTGAAGGAAGCTATGATCTGTACATAAACTAAGATGGATAAGGCAGGACTCCAAACCCCAGAGTAGTATAAGACCAGTTCTACTATTAAATCAACAAATATTCATCAAGTTGTTACTTTGTACCAAAATGTGCTACATATTTCTGTATCTCTCTTAATCTTTATAATAATCAGTTTAGACAAACTCATTAGGGTTTTTATTTTTAAACAGGTTAGGAACCTACATCTCAGAAAAATGATGTTGAGCCTGTTTATCACTTTAAATGTAAATGTTTCCTTAGGCTTTTGAAATAAATTTCCTTTAAAAAAAGAAAAGAAAAGAAAAATGTTTATTTTCCAGTCATTTTTCTGGAGCTACAAGCTTGAGAAAAGTGGAATCTGAAAATCACACTTAGACCTTCATGTAGAAACTCAGTAAATGGTATCTTTGGATGGTCATGACACCAATGTGTGACTCAGTATTTTAAAGGCACAACACAGAGACCTCAGTGACTGTTGATTCAGTGACCCAAATAAGTCAATTATAATACAAATAAATTCATAATAGGCACACAGTAGAATTCAGACAGACATGTGGCATAGGGATGCAACAACAGCATTTCTAATCTGGCCATAGAGAAGTGCAAAGCTGCTTGCCAACCAAAGTGCCAGTGCATGATCCCTCCCAGGGATCATGTTAATCTTAAAATCTCAAGGAGACCCACACTACCCAAGGCCTCGCCCTCCCAAGCCATGTCAAATCTCCCTGTTGTCCACTCTCATAGTGTGTGACCCTCTCCGACATACATTCATATTGCCATATATTTATATTCGACTATAAGATCATGTAGCCGACATGTCTGCTGGCAGACTGTGCATTGCCCTCCTGGAGCCAAGGGCTGTGTTGAATTGGAGCATGACTGTCTACACTGCCTACACGGATGAAGTGGGCACATTACAAATACTTATTAATTAGGGAAAGCAAGCGTGGTTCCCACGATGGCCGCCAGCAAGCAGAAGGTCGTTTCTAGCCCCACGACGATCTTTAAAAAAATCTTGGCTGCATCGAAACACAACACTGATGAGGTTTCCCTACATTGTTGAGGACACCAGAAGCTCTTGAACCAGCCCACCTCGCTTCTCTTTTCAATTTGTTACTAATTTCTTAGATGAACAAATATTATGGTAGCATGAAAGGCAAACTAGGCGTCCCACACTGACTAGAAAAGATCGTAAGAAATGTAATAAAAGCGTTCGGCTCGATGTGGTTATCATCTGCTACTGACCTGGAGTAGTTTCTAGGAGCATCTCAGCCAGCCTGAGAGAACCACGGAGGGGATCGGCCACAAGTGCTGTCGTCAGAATGCAGGGGGCAGGTGCGCCCACATTTCAGCCCCTTCCCCGCTGGAAATAAAACGCATCTGATCAAGGTATTGGAATGAAAATTGTTTCTGTAGTAAAGCTGCTCTCAACAGCCCCAAGTGGAAGAAATTGTCGCATTGTTGATTCTGTCGCCAGCTTGCTACCATTAAGCAAAGCTGGTTCAAACTCCTAGATACTATTTTCAATTTCTATTTTAAAGCAAGAAGCCTATTTTCCACCAAGAACATGATACTAAACTCCCAAATGTAAGCTATTCTGTTTTTTCAAGCCAGGTGTTCTTTCTGATTTTCAGGCATCCTCCTTAGCCTAGTGTCAAGGAACACAGTACATAAAAGTAAAACTAAGCCATAGGGAAAGCTCAGTGCAGTGATGCAATTTGTCCCAGAAGTCTGCATTTTCATGAGTTTCATATTCAATTTCCATACTTGACTAAACTTTGAGACACCTTGCATTCTTGGCCAAACATAAGTTCTATTTCTCATACCCTGTAAACCTGCTATACTGTATTTTGTGGCCACTCTAACAACTTCTGCATTGCATTGATGGTTTTCTTACACACACTCACTGCTGTGAGCTCCTGCAAAGCTCCATGAAGGCTCTCACATATTCTTTTGTAGGCCCTGGACAGTCTGATTGCACAGAACCAGATCTGTCTCCAAATCTGACCCTGGCTGTGCCATGTATTCAGATGTCTGCAAAGTCTTTCTATGTAGGTGAAGGTCATACAGTTTTCAGTTGGATGAGCTGGAAGGCAACTGTCACAACTACTGAACTCTGCCATTTTGCACAAAAGTAGCCAAAGACTACCGACAAATGATTAGCTATAAATTTGAACTTTAATTTTCATGTGTTATAAAATGTCACCCATTTTCAGATTCTTTTCCCAAATATTTAAGAGTTTTAAAAGGAAGGGACTGAACTGTCCTTATTTCTTGAGCCATATAAAACCAAGTGATAGATCACATCTGGCCTCTGGGATATAGTTCACTGACTGTGATACCTATTAACTGTGAGCTTGGATGTAGAATTATGCCTCCATGTCACCCAGCTGTCGTTTTGTCTGCTTTTTTATAAAGTGAAAGCACCTTTCTAATAGGGAATTGGAAAAATTATATTAGCTAATTCATGACAAGCATTTAGAACCTAACCTGGCACAAGATATGCACTCAATAAGTGTTGTCATTATAGCCTTAATAAGTGATTCTTAAAATATATTTTAGTTCATGTCATGCTATTCCTTCTTATCCAATCAAGTACTGAATAGCTGATTAACACTAGGTTTTTTCACCACTCCTTTTATCGTACACTATCCTTAGCTTTATACTCAATCCTTTTTATTGATCCTCCTGCTTGCATTCCACTTTCAAATCATTCTGTCCACACTGAGTACTAGAATAATCAATCTAAAACATAGTTATAATCATGTTATCCCTTCATCATAACCTCCCTTCAGTCTTCACCCAAAATGAGCTCTGTGGATTGTTAATTCCAAGACATTTAAAAGTGGGGTTTTTTTCTTTTGGAAATAGTGCCATGGTTAAATGAAAGCAGACAAAAACTGGATGAAACAAGATTAAATAGAGCTCTTAATAAACTAATAACATTACAAATCTTGAAGACATGGGAGGTAATTTCCCAGTATAAGTGATCCTTCTATCTTGTTCTCAGTGTTT
Source organism: Thryonomys swinderianus (assembly GCA_004025085.1). Lineage (NCBI taxonomy): Eukaryota > Metazoa > Chordata > Mammalia > Rodentia > Thryonomyidae > Thryonomys > Thryonomys swinderianus. Next base: position 19,658 of record PVIC010002375.1, read on the forward strand.
GTCTCAGAGGACTCGTAATGGGCATGCTCTGACAAACTGCAGTTCATCCAAATGGCTTCACTAGGTATGCGTGGTCCTCCACGATCCAGCTTCACAGCTTCAGACCAGCACACCAGCTATGCCTAACTGGTCACAATGGCTCATGTGGTTATTTTTTCTTTCAGTATCTGCTATGTCCTGCGATTGCTCCATCTTTGGTCTGACATGCTTACACCTTTCTTGATCTGGCATTCTTATGATTCTTCAATAAGTCCTCCTATGCACTTTGGGGAAAGATAGTTCTACAGACTTACTAATGCCTTGATCACATATTGAACACATTGCTGTGAAAAATGTATACATTAATATATATGGATGATTTTTCTGCTAAAGCAATGGCTATGAGAGAAGAGATTATATTCTATTTTAAAAACAAAAGGCTTTAATATAAATAGTCTTTCTTCCCAAATCTTACTTTTATGACTCACAGTCTCCCTCTGATGAAAACAGCATATTTAGAACTACCTGTATGGTTAAGGTCAACTAGACTCAGCAAGTCATAGAAGGTATCCTCAAATCAAAAGCTAAATAAGTCAAAGATTAAAAAGTGAACAACCTGATAGAACAGATTCAGATTCCTGGCTAGGGTTTTCCGTCCCATCCCACAGCCTCGCCTCACAAAGCATAACCCTCTTAAGGCTGGAGTTGTAACTCACCTCTAACCAGCTCCTTTGACATGGGCATGGATTACCAAGCAGGACTTAAAGACCCAGTATGCTGAATGAGCTAAGCCAGGTGGCTCCACATACTCTCAGCTGGCTCGTCCATCCAATGTTAGAAATCTACTGCTGAAGACAAATCACAGATTTCCGCAGCAGCTGAAAGAGAAATCCTACCAATTATGGGCTCAGGCCCACTTTTCTTCTTCTTAGTAGATTTCTCATATGTTTCCACCAAAACTCCACACAGACTCTAGCAATGAATCTTCATTTCCGTATTTCTTTTCCTGGGCTGCCACCTTCAACTCTACCCCATGACACAGTATTTTCAGCCTCTCCTGTTATTGCTTCCCCCAAGAGCAGACAGTCTTATAACATGCAGATAGAAAATGATCGACAACAAAAATGAACCATAAACAAGTGACTATGATGAAGGTTTCAGTGGGATTGGAAAAAAAACTATCTCAGCTTCTCATTTAGCACCTGGATTAGATGCTTCCAGATGAAATATTATGTAATCTGACATTCTGAGGTAAGCTGTTTATACAGCCTTCTTTTTCCTCATTTATGAATAGCACTATTAAGACCATTTTTGCTGTTCTAGCATCTTCCAAAAGTCTTTTCTCATTGTTTCCCTAGTTAATAAATAAGATTCATATTGTTCCAGTTATTTATACCTACCAATACCCAAAAGGAGAGGAGACAAATCTCCAGAGCCTTCACTCCTGCAAAGTTTTTGGATTAAGATCTGCTACTTAGGAAGAAACAAATCATGTGTAGATAGAATTCTAAAGGGAGTTCAAGAATAAGACTTTACAGAGATAGGGACATGAAGGGGAAGTTCAAGCCTGGCTGGGTCAAGTGCACCCCATGTGCATCTCATAGCATGCTATGAGAGCCCAGAAGGAAGATGGAGATTGAGCACACTCTCTCCCATGTGTAGAGACACCTACAGCTGGTGAGGTGACTCCTGCTCCCCCTTGGTAGTGACTCCTTTTGCTCCAAGAGCAAATCATATTAGATAAAGTATACTATCCAACCAATCAGAGCTAACCATCTTAGATCAGCCAGTCAGATGTAACCACATTGTCTGTGTACACCTGTAGCTACACCATCTCTCTGCTCTCTATATAAATGCAACCCTCAATAAAAGCAGAAGTGTTCTCCGAAACCTCTCCAGAGTCTGCATGGTGACTCTGCATATTACCCTTCAACCCCACTCTGCAGTGATCACCGCAGACAGCAACAAGGACAGGGCAATGCAAATCAAGATCCAAGGAGGAGCAATGACAAGGAAATCAGAATATAACCATATCTCTAGGTTGTAAGGACAAGAAGAGGAAGGTTGCTGGTTCTCAAGGGAAAAAGGTAGATACTCAGGTAGATAAACTGCAGTCCCTGCCAACCTGAAGCTTGAGTACAAAAGTTCTAAGATATATGATGGATGTTGTGAAATAGTAAGAAAATATTCAAAGGGAAGAGGGAGTAAGAAAAGAAAGAAAAAATTTGATGGTAAAAAAAGGAAACAAGGCTCATGTATATGGGCTGGGGGCTGTAGAGGAGCAGGGGGATGGGAAAAAATGAGAAGTAGTGTCATGTACTGTACCAATCAATTCTGTACAATGTTGATTGTGATCATAATGTGTATATAAAATGTTCCAGTAAAATTGATTTTTTTTAAAAAGTTGATCAAGGGCCGGAGATTTAGCTCAGTGGTTCTACAGCGCCTGCCTTGCAAGTGCAAGGCCCTGAGTTCCATCCCGGTAACCACATACAATGCTGGGCGTGGTGACTCATGCCCACCAGCCATCAATACCACATACCACAGTGTGGGGCATGGTGGCTCACACCTGTAATCCCAGCACTCGGGAGGCAGAGGCAGGAGGACTGCTGAGTTCCAGGCTTGCCTGGGCTACATAGTGAGCCCAAGGCCAGCCTGAACTACCAACGAGACCCTGTCTCAAAAAAAAAAAAAAAAAGTGCTGCTATCTCCCATTACTCAAACCTACATGGAAGTCAGAGATTAAGGAAATCCAAATGATGCAATGCACAGGAGTTACACTCCTAAGTCATCACTCCCAAGGATGACAGGAACAAAGCATGTGTTGTGTGGGGAGAAAGGAGGGAAAATTAAAAACCAAGCAAGTTACCATGATTCACCCAAAAAAAAAAAAAAAACGACAAAAACATCCTTGGTTCTATCCCAAGTTGCTTTTATTGCAGTGTTTTAAAGATACTTGTTTATTCTTTCTACCATTTCCTCTCTTTGGTCATTTTGTGGATAGTATTTCTACTGTTATAAAGTATGTCTATTTTGTTGTTGCTGTTGTTGTTGTTGTTCCCCTCTTGAATAATGTTCCTTTTTCAGTTCACAGAACCTCAATTTCCCTTTAAGGAAGAACTTTGTCAGCTGTTCTTCCACCTCCAGGATGTAAAACAGAAATGTGATTGATGCTGGCCTAGCTAGTCAGGAGTTTCCATAGTCTCAGTTATGGTAAGGAGGTGTGGGAACCAGGGGAGGGAATGTAACTAGAACCTTTCATTAGGTTCTAGTCTCCTGTGAGTCGGCAGCACACAGCGAAATAGTAATTAATAAGTAGAAACGAGGTTCACAGAGGGTAAGTTTGAGCCTGATCCATGCTACTCTGGGTAGCAAAAGACTCCAGGCCCCAGCTCACCACACCTTTTATTCAGTACCTCTTGAATAACAATGTAACAGCCCTGTGGGCAGGGCAAACATCTCCAATAGTTCTAAAGACATTATGCAGATGAAGATCCAGCTGGGCAGGACAGACACCCACAATGGTGTAGTTCGCCTTGAGGCACCACAGCATGTGGGACCACCTGGAGTCTTTGTTGTTAGCAGAGGTAAAGGCGAATTGAGTCCAGAGTCCGAGTTGAGTCCAGGAAGGCCTGATCAATTTTTGACCTTATGATTATTTCTCCCAAAATATGTTCCCAACAATGAGGTCAACAAAGTCTAAGACTTAAATGACTCAAGGAAACTACACATTGAATCTTAATACCCTGTTGTGGTGGTGAGACCTTCAGGCAATTAAATCTTGAACAGTGAAGTGGATTAATACCATGTAAAGAGCTGGAGAGAAGTACCTTAAGGCTCCTTTTGCCTTCATTCTTTCACCAAGACAAGATGCCATCTTGGAAAAATTCGCCAGTCCTTCACCAGACACCACACTTTCCAGCGCTTTTGACACAGGAGAGTTAAGGCCTAACTCCCCAGCTGAAACGCGAGTTCATGTTCTCTAAAAATCGAAGAATGAATTTTAGGAACAACGGAGGTTTGAGTAGGAAAATTTTATTGAGAGAGAAAGCTTCTGCCTTAAGAGAGACAGAAGGGGGGCCCGGAAAGTGGGTAACCCCCCTACCTCACTTTTTAGAGGGCTTTTATGGAGCAAAGCCATGAGGTGAGGCGGGTCTGAAACAGGGGGCTACCAATAAGATTTGAAAGAAATGGGCAAACTGTGACTAACCACTGGGTAAATGACAAGCATAGTTCAGCAACTCTTTGATTGAATAGGTCTAATGAGAAATCAAGCCCTAGAGGGTCTTGCTTGTCAGGAGACTCCTCCAGGTGGTTCAAGGTCCTGCCCATTATCTGGGGATTTTGTAATTACTGTCTTCCAGGGAGGGGCTAGATCCAGACCTTGACCTTCCGCCCAGGGAGGAGAATGAGGCCTGTAGTTTCTCATTGATGGTGTTAACCTTCAGAAGGATCCTCTTTTTGCAAGTCTTTCAAGGGCCGGCCCTATCTATCTGCCTACCTATGTCTAGCTGGCCTCTCTACCTACAATACTTTGATTAAGGACTTCTGAGCTTCCAGAACCCTGAGAAATAAATTTCTGTTCTTTATAAATTACCCCCTTTCAGGCATTCTGTTATAGCAGTACAAAGTAAAATAGAAATCTTATTAAAAGACTTGACAGAAAGGTTGTGAAAAGGAAAGCATTCCTAAACATTTTGTCATACAGCAAAAGGTATATCTGGAATTTTGAGGAGACAATTTTTCATTTTATGGAGAAGGATACACTGAAATAAAAACCAGGTGAATGGAAGGAAAAACTGAACACAGAGACATAAAAACAGGAGAGTTAGTCTGATACATAGAAAGATACTAACAAACAACAGACTAAGGAATTATTTGTGCCCATAAATCCAGCTGTATATGAACTAGTATTCTTGAAATTTCCTGAATGAAATTCACTAAATTCTTTACTCAGGCTTAGGCAGTCTAAATTGAACTTTGATTACATTAAAATTAAAACTTTTGAGATTAATACTGGTAGTATATAACAAGAGCCCTTACACTTGGATATGATTGTGCAGTAAAATTCTGCATTAAAGAGTATCTTCAAAACTATATAAAACTTACCCAACTATATGCAGAAACCTTTAAGACAGATTGAAGGTTTCTACTGGTGAAAATGACAGAGACTGCTGATGTCATTCTTGGAATTCAAAGGTTGGAGAACCTGCAGTTCTAATATTTAAGGACAGGAGAAGGATGGGCTTGTTCGGAGCAGCAAGGCAAGAACTTGTCCTTTCTCTGCCACTCTGATCCATCCCCAACCTTAGCTGAAGGTGCTTGTCCACATTGAGGAAAGATCTTCCCCACTCAGTACCTGAGTTCACACATACCTCTCCAATGAAATATCTCACAGACACACCTGGGGCTTCCCAATCATTGTAATGAGATGCCAAATCACATGAGTTTCCCTTTCAGTAGGATAGGTTCAACACTTAATGCTGAAATTTATTAAGGTTGTACAGCTATTTGAGCATGCCATAATACAGTCAAGTTGACACCCAAAACCAACCTTCACTCCAATGAAACCCAAGACAAAAATTCAAGAGATTAAGTAAATGGTCCTGAAAATTATCCCTTTTGTATGCTTTTCCTGATCATCACCTAAAGATGGAACACAAATGGATTCCTCACTTCTCAGTCTCTCTGATCATGCAGTTCTTCTTTCTTCAGCAATGAAAAAAAAATGGACACAAAAAAACCATCCTTGCCTTGGGAACACTGTTTCCAGCTCAGTGAGCCTCTTGAATCATCTCATTGTAGGCAGTGCTTTTGTCAGAACAGTGACAACATTTGAGCTCAGGGAAACATGCTTCCAGCTCCGAAAAGGAGTCAGATTTCTAGATGTGTGGAATGCTTAACACTGTTCAGTGTAAGTATACAAAGATATTCATGCACAAAGAAGTGAACTCTACTTTTACACTGTTGGCTAGTGAGGCACTATTTCCACTTGTAATGAAAATATTTGTGTAGCTAACATTCTAGCTCCACAGGATAGTAAGGTCTATGGTCAAGTAAGCATGTAATATTTTTAGTTGTCCCAGCATGGCAGTATGTACCTTAATCTCAGCAATTGAGGCCCTGAGGTACAAGAATTCCCATGACTTCAAAGTCAGCCTAGACTATAGAGTCAGTTCAAGGGCAGCCTGAACTACCTGTCTCCAAAAACAAAGACAAAAAAATAATACAGTTGGGCCGGAGATTTAGCTCAGTGGTTCCAGCACCTGCCTTGCAAGTGCAAGGCCCTGAGTTTGATCCTGGTAACTACATACAGTGCTAGGTGTAGTGACTCACAACCACCAGCAATCAATACCACATACCACAGTGCTGGCATGGGGGCTCATGGCTGTAATCCCAGCACTCAGGAGGCAGAGACAGGAGGATTGCTGATTTCGAAGCTTGCCTGGGCTACATAGTGAGCTCAGGGCCAACCTGAACTACAAAGCGAGACCCAGTCTCAAAAAAAAAAAAAAAAATACAGTTAAACAGAGACAGTAAAAGTACTTAATGCAGTGCTTATTGAGATCTCTAATAGAGTCATTTGCCAGGCAGACCATAAAAGAGAATACAAATCTATGTTGAACTGCTATTACAAAATAGTATAAACTACATAGGTTATAAACAAGAGCAATTTACTTCTCACAGTACTAGAATATGCAAGCGGTCTCTTGAGCCTCTTTTAAAAGGGCTTCAACCCTAATCACTTCCCAAGGATCCTTCCTAACCTTGGGGTCTAGCATTTCCACAAATGAATTTTTGAATGTTGCAAGTAACACAAAGGCCAGTCTTGAGGCCCACAGACCCTCCGAGGTAGGCAGGCCACTCTGGGCTTGGAGGATCCAAAGGGAGCAGACATGCCTGCCAAAGACAAAGGAGCACTCACCCGTGCAACAAGCTGAAAGCAGGTGGGGGACTCCACAGAGTAGGATCTTCCTTCCATCCAGCCAACACACCGTGAGAACCCGGGGAGCCCACAGGCAGCCCTTTAACCCACGGAGCCTCTCGGGAGACCTGTACATCCAGAGAGCCAGACGGGGCTCCGGAAAGCTCCAGGAGAGCACTGGGAAGAGCAGTATTGGGGGGAAATCCGCAAGCATGGAATTTGATGACTGAGCTAAGAGCAGCAGGAGGGTCAGTCTAACATGCTGTGGAGTGTGGTACAAACATTTACTAATCTTTCTTTCTTTTAGTATTAAAACTGTTTATTTTAAATCAAAATGGTCTGATATATTCCTTTCTTTTATTACATTTTCAGAGAAAAGGGGAAAAGACAGAAGGAGATAGCAAGGGACAGGGATGCTGCATGCACTTCCTGACCAGGTCCTTGCAATGGCTCCAAGGGAGTCCTGAGAACGGCGGCCACTCGGTGCCACAAGCTCGCCACGGCCATGAGTCTGGGCTGTCTTTGTGCCTTCTATCTGTCACCCAAGGATTATTTCCTGTCAGTGCGTGTACCAAAATTCATGAAAACCTTCATTAAAAATAGTCTGTATCTGGTACATACAAGCAGGGCCTAAAGCTTCTATGCTTTCGTGTGTGTGCTCACTCAGAGGTGACGCTGAAACACATCCCTCTAGACCTGGAGCAGCTTCCTGGGAAAACTGCTATCTGATGTGCGTGTTGTTATGTGGCAGTGGCCGTCCCTATGTACTGCTGCCTATTCCCACGTACACCGGACACAGAGAAGGCTCCTCCTGCAGAGCAGGTGACGTGTGGCTAGCGATTTCCCAGGAGCGCTGCAGACAGCCCCCAAGCCCCTGCCAGTGCTGCCTACCTCAAACATCCACAGTGCACAGGGGAGGGCTGCCAGGCTGGGCAGATGGCACAACTGACAATTTAGGCTTCCTTCAAGTTTCCTCCCTCTCCTCAGCCAGCTTCTTCATTTCTTCCCGGAGCTTGCTTAGGACGTGAAGCTTGGGCCTGTTCTACTTGGCATACTGCTACAGCTGAGTCACACCCTTGTCTGAGGCCTTCTGTGTAACCATTTGCTGCTCGTGTGACCACATGCACATACCGAAGACCCCTCATTCTTCCCATGTAGATGCAGTAGCTGAAGGACTTTCCTGGGAAAGGCCGGCTGTTTTCCAACTCTCTCATTCATACAGCACCTGTGCGCTGTGTGATTGCCACGTGCAATAACATATTCACTCTTCTGGTTTTCCCAGGAACCACTTCAAACGTGAAGGATGTGTTACCCACCCATGGCTTCTTTACAGGCACTCGTGGAGGATCTGACATGGAAATAGCCCAGCCTAGCTGCTCAGCTTGAAGACTCGATCACCTCATCACTGATGTGGTTAAAATACGCCAGTTCTTCACTATCTTCGGGCTTCTCCTTAGAGGTCTGATTAACAAAGTCTGGAAGACAAATTTCCAGTGTGGCTCAGGCAGCTTTATTCTTCACCAGGCTTTTGCTGCTTGCAGTTCCTAATCCATGAGTCAGACCATTAGTGGTCACTGAGGCACCAAAAGGCCCACTCGGGTCTCACATTCAAAGAAATTATAAACAGTGTGGCCCTTGAAGACACACTGCATGTATTCATGCAGGATACAGACCTCAGATTTCCACTGGGATAAATGACAAACTCTTTTTTGGGTGCATCTTGCACAGATAAAGTGATGAGCTTCGTTTGACTGGAAGAATGAGCCTCTCCGATTCTGCCTGTTTCCATTTCATCTCTCCAATGAACTGCCACCACTCAGTCCAAGTCCTGAATCTTTTCAGTTAATTGCTCAAAATCAAAATGCTTCTCCAGGTAGTTCCCAAATTCCGACAGATCAACCCACTCATCTTTGCACATCTCACCTTTGGCTCTGACCTGCCCTGGGGCTTCAAAAGCAGCCTCAGCCCCCAGCAGGTCCTTCTTGTCTGGGGGCCTGGAATCTGCACCCACAGGCAGACCCGCTCAGAGATCTGACAAGGAACAGCTCCCCGCAGGGGGTAAAGTCACTGCTTTGCTCCCATTCCTTACTGTCCATTTGCTGATAATGCAGACAAGAAGTGCTACTCAGAGGACAGTCATGTATCTGAATGTTTCCTGTTCCTAGGAAGTAGGATCTGGACCAGGTGAACACCCGAGACTCTCTCTTCATTTACACGGGTCTCCAGAGTTATGGGAGGTCATGTGCATCCACTGGCAGTGGCTCTGTAGGTGGGCTGCACTGTCTTAATCTTCCTTGTCGATGGCTGCACAGTTGACTCTCATCAGGTGGGTGGTCACTGTCTCTACCATATTTTTCCTCTACATGTCTCTCCTTAGAAGCACAAAAGCCTCCTTTCAGCAGAGCATCCACATCATTGTCAACAGCACCACAAATCCATACAGCTCATATGCACAAGTCTGTCAAGACCCAGTGCCATCCTGCCCATGCTGTGCACACCGGCTGCTTGGTCAAGCTGGCCACATCACTATTGTCATTAACGTAGACACCTTTTAAAACCATTGCCTCAATTACTGGAAATCACAATGCATTCCGCTTAAAAGACTGACAAATAAGTGGGCTGTCTTCATGCCAAAGTGGCACCGCTCTTCCACCTGTGGCCTGCCCAAGTCGCCCACTGCCTGACCAAAGCAGACAGACCCTCACAGCCCCACCACCACACAGGAAAGGCTCCCCAACACCTGCTAATCTTACCACGATGTACAAGCATGCTAATTCTGTGGTGGTAAAAACAGTTTACTTTAAAAGCATTTTTTAGAAAGCATTTTTCATAACTTTCTCAACAGGGCTTCACAAGACCAATGTGGCACACAAGAAGTATGACTATCACACCGTACAGTTATCACACAGGTCAGAAGCTAGTTGAGATCCAAAAAGTGAATGTAAAATCAGACAGAAGCACATGAAGAAGCTTACATTAGGACACAAACATTCTGCCATAAAAACATCAAATATAATGTTTTAAAACCCCACTAACTATGCTTTGTTTGTGTTTATTTGCTTGCTTGTTGGAAATGGGCAAAGCATCTCAGCTCGGTTCAGACCACTGAACAAATGTCAAACATACGGGGTCATATATCTTATAAAATGTATGGGATCATCCTCCAAATATCTGTATCAATAAACCTCTGAGAGTAAACAGAGAGCTGCAATAGGCTCAGCTGCACAATATTACACTATCTTAATTCCAGCAGGTTCATTCCAACCTGTGCAAGCTCCACTTCCCTCCCTTTGGCTGGACTCCCAGGAAGACGACCATCAGTGCTGATCAGGTGGGTGACAGCTGATGTCTGTCCAGGAAAGCGCTGTCACCATCTGAGTCCTCTATGACCACAGCAGTCCAGGCTGCCTGATCTTTCACTTAGAAGGAAACAAAATCTGATTTTTCAAAGGGAAATTATCAGCCTCAAATGCTCAAAATCAAGCTCCTAGGATAGCAACAAAACAGAAATATCTCTTTTTTCAGATAGATTTTTTTTCCATTGCTGTTATGGAATAATTTGGTCCCATTCCATATCATTATAATTGATAACCATCATAAATCAAAAATCCCTGCTATTTGATCACTATAAAAGTCATTCCCTACACTGAACCATGACAAGCCCAATAAATAAATTGTTAGCTTCCCTTTCTGCACAAGAATAACTTACCTGGTCATTCTTGCCCACAATACAAAGCTAAGGACTCCAGCAGGTGTTCAGCTGCTCTCAGAATCTAAGAGAAACAATTAGCTACCCTCCTTGTCCCTTTTTAAGAGAAGACTACAATAGAATGCAATTTTCTTTATCCTATATTCAAATCTGATATTCTGCAGTTCAGAAGAAAATTAAAATATTTATAGCATGTCTGACCAGAATTTTGAGAGGAATTTTATTTAACCTTAAGTTCTTTATTTTTCAAAATCCCTGAATAACTGAGTCAGTTTATGCTGAAAGCAACATTCAATCCCTCTGTGGCCATGTTAGCAAAATCCTAGAGAAAAGCTCTGTTCTTCAGTGTGGAATATATCCCTTCCCTTCCTTCTCCAACTTAACAGGGAGACTCACTGTAACAAGAATAATTCATGTCCATTAGGGGAATATTTGATATTTATATATGGTCAGAATTCTTGTCTCTTATTTCCTAATCAAAATAATGCATATAAAGTTACTATAAACACATTAAATAAATGTCCATTTCCTTCTCGTGATTTTTTTTTTTTTCCTTACAGAATGTCAGGCTGAAATAAGTGAAAACAAGAGTATCCCATCCGGGCCCCAATCTGCATTTAACAACCAAACTTCTACTACATTTTGCCTTACAGAAACTTGAAACAAGTTGTCAGGAAGATTTTAAGTCCCCTTTTTCAAAATGTACAAAATAGAAACTGGAGACAAGAGCTAAAAATACAGGCTGTGATGAAAGATAGATCTGGATTTAAATCCTAGTTTTGTCACTTACTAGCTGGGTGAATAGGGGCAAGCTATAAATCTCCTGGGCACCAATTTCTTCCCCTCTAACAGGGGGATGATACCTGAAACTCCTTCGATGAATTACAGTGACATTAAGTGATAGTGAAACTAACAGGAGGCAATCACAATGCTTAGGACAGTTCTTGACAAAGGTAAGTATATAATAAGTCAGAAAAAAAAGAAAATGGAGCTAAACTCTCTTGAGTCCAAACTCTGATCCTGCTATTTTCTTGGTTGTCATGTTGGGAAAATTATTTAAATATCTGTGCCTTAGTTTCCTCATCCATAAAAATGGGAAAATGTCCATCACCTAGGTTCACTGAGAATAATTTATGCAGAAGGCTTAGAATAGTGCTCAGAACCTAGCAAATATTGTTTAGGTTCCACATGGTACTCCCTAACCTATTGGCCTTAGCTTAAACCTTTATTGAGAAATTCAAAGTGAGCTCTTCTGGTGTGTGCTGGTGGCTGAATGGTGAGCACAGCTGCCTTCCAAATTGGCTGTCCTAAACACCCTGTTTTCTTGATGATTTAAGGACACATTAGGTAATCAACATAACTAAACATTTAATGGGTAAAACTTGTCTTTGAATCACTAAAGAGGAAAGACCTTGAGAATGTGAAAATCTTGCTTCTTGTCTCTGGAACTAATTATCTTCATGGCAGGCTGACTCATCTGGGAAAAAGTAATATATATAATTGGCACTGAGGCTTTCACCACGATGCCCTCCCCAGGTTCGGATCCTCCATCCTCTGAAAACTGACTGCTGTCAGCACACAGATATAACCCTACGTGCAGACATCCCCTGGCCACGGAGAACTGCCTCACTCCCGATCAAAACTCCACTCAAATGCTGACTTTCCTGAGTTTTCGGAAGACCCCATCCCTTACTTCACTTTGCAATAACTGAATGGGCAGTATCGGGATAACTGCAGTATCGGGATTTCCCTTAAAATAAGTTGGATGAGCCTCAGTTGAAACTGGATATCAGCACAGCTACTTCTTCTACCCAATTCTATTTTCTCAAATTCTGACAGGGACATCGCTGGGGAGCATTTTGCAACAAAATTTGTGCTCGCAACTCCTCTTCTCAGAATCAGTTTTCAGAGAATCTAGTCAAATCAATGTACTAAATGCTACTCTATCACAGATAAAACCAAGGAAATATTTTTGTTGAACACATATAAGAACAAAGTATGCTGATGGTGTTAGAGAAACATCTAACAGGGTAAATAACAAGTATTGATACATCCCTCAAAGAATTTAGAATCCAGAGTTGAAATAATTTGTTACATAATTCATGCATGTGGCAACTGTTGCCCAGGTAAAACAAGCCAGTTATGAAGGCACATGGTAAAGACAAGAAGTTGTGAAGGGCAGGAAGGGAAAGGGCAATGATACTTGATGAAGTTAAGTTAAAGAAAACATTGATTCAATTGACTAGTGGCAGATAATATCTACATAGACCAATAATCTCTCATGAAAAAGAAAATTCACTGCTTCTTCATGGATGCAAACACGCATGTCTATTAGGACATGCACAGAGAGAGCTGTTACTATTATTTGCCTAAAGGTTCTTAATTATCACAGAGACAGTTTAATATCTACAATTCATTGAGTTAGTTTTAACTATAGCTCTCCAGCTGAATTTTCTTACTCAAATGCAGGTAGACTTATGATACTGTGTTGCAAGTCAGAAGGTAACGTAAACACATGCGAGTTCTCTTTGTCCAGGTGACACCTCCCTTCATGTCTGGTCACAGTGCTCTGAGCATCTCTGCGTCTATCATTCACCTCTCTCTTAGCTATGAAAAGTTGTGGTGCTGTATGGGGGCAGGCAAGGTAGCCTTATGCTGAGGCTTAATTATAGGTCTACTTGCCAGCAGAAACTGAGCAGGTTCTTCACAACCTAATCTTAGCAAAAACACTGTAACGTTTTGGGTTCTGTTTACCTTATTTCTTTGTCTTATATATTAACTTACATGCTCCAGATCTTTGCAGTTTAAATACTACAATCCTTACTAGATTCTAAAATGAGAATTTTGACAAGGTTGTGACACCGGAATTCAATCTATGGTGTCTGCATATCTGATAAAGCTAAACCCGAGAACGCAAGACTGGAAAAATCTCTGGAAGTTTACTTTTCATAAATATGGACCTAGAGCCCAGTTTACTCTTAACTGCTCCACTTTATACCCCTTTACAGAATAAACACTTCCCAGCATACTTTGAATAATGGGCAATGTATAGGAGGCTGTCAAGTGAAAAGAATAGAAATGACTCTTCAGTCGTGGGATATTTTGAACCTGGAAAGCACCGAGGAGATAAATGGGCTTTCTGGTTACATGGGCACATTCTTCGAGAATAATTTTCCCTTCTGTACAATAAAGAATTGCATTAGTCCTAGCTTACATGGTCCACTCCATTCACAATTAAAAGCATTTCTCTTTTTGCCCACTCATAACATATATAACTCCCTGAACAAAAACTCATCCTATAGGAGGATTTTGTTAATAATAAGAGGCATTTGTAGCTGGCAAAATGCATTTTTTTAAGGTCTCAAGAGAAATAATATACATGATCTGGGGCTCTTATGTGCTGAGAAGTGTTTTTGTAAATCTCAGCCTCTCTTGAAGTCAGAGATGTTCAGTGGACACGAATGTGTACGGGGAAAATAAGCCTGAGTTACTATTTGTTAAAAATTTCCCTTCCTCATTACCCTAAGACAACAATGGTCAGATGAGCATTTTTCATTTTCTCAAATAGTTTTAACCCTCACCTTCAATCCATCAGAACTCTGCTTCATAGGAAATATATGATTCCCTCACATTCAAGTCTATCTTCTAAACAGCCCTCAAAACCATACACCTCTCTTCAGTCATGTCTCAGAGCCACCAGCATCTCTCTCCTTTTGGTCTTGAGCCAAGACCAGCTAACTAGTCTCCTTGCATCTCCTCTTTCTCCCTCTCAGCTCAGTTCCTGCACAGATCAGAGCAATCCCATTTAATGAGAGGTTATAAATTGTGAAAGAGAGAAAAGCAGCCCCTGCTGGTGCAGAGCCGGCCTGGCACTTGCATCTTGGCACTAACAAGCCCTGGTGTTCTGCTGTGGACTGTAAACAATCACACAGAACGTCAGCATCAGACAAGGCTGCGCTGAGGTGATAGATCAAGACAAAAACAGAAAACTTCCCTAATCACGTCTGACCACAGACAAGAGGAGCACTGTCAAGCCACAAAACGGTCAAACATTCTCTCTGCCTCAGATAATGGTGGTTGGGTTTTTTTTTTAAACCAACCGCTACTCTAGCTTAACGTCATCCTTACTTATTTATGAACATAAGCTTTATTATGAATCTCAGTCACAAAATTGCTACATATCACAGTCCCACATACAAACTAAAGCACCAAGGCTTGACGCTGGAATTCAATCTATGGTGTCCGCATTTCTGACAAAGCTAAACCTGAGAATACAAGACTTGAGAAATCTCTGGAAGTTTACTTTTCATAAATATGGAGCTAGAGCCCAGTTTACTGTTAAGTCGCACAGAACAAACCCAACCCCCCAAGTCTTAAGATCATTTTAGAAAGACACCACAGGCTTCTCCTTGAAATGGCCACTCCTGCAATAACCACTAAAGACAAATTAATAAACCAGAGGTAAGTTTCTAGTAGCCTTTGGATATGAGCATTGGCCTGAGTTCAAATCTCAGCCTCACTACCTATTCCAGGCCAAGTTATTCAACTTCTCTGGACCTTGGTTTGGTTATTTGTCAAACAGAGATGGTGTCATCATATCTACCTCCTTTGATTTTTTATGCATATAATGTCCATATCACTGTATTTAAAACACATCTAATCAAGTCATTCCTACTTAAACTGGTAGTTGAAGTTATCACCATGTTTAAAAAGGAACGATACCTATTTCTTCAGTCTCATGGTACCTAAGTACCATTTTCCTATAAATTACAGGGTTCACAGTATTAATGGTAATACTATCCATTTTGATAATATCACTAAGGTCAGATAAACTCATTATATTGACTGTGTCTTTGGAACATTTCCCATCAGCATTCAGTAGATACATAATATATGTCATTTTATTTTCCATCTTAGAGCAAATTATTAATTTCCTGGCTTTCTGGGATGTTTTAATCTCTAAATTGGCAAGATTAGATTAAACCAGTGTCATTCAGATTATGCTCTGTACAATATCTGATTACATAATTTAAGGGTTCTGTCACACTTAATTCTATATCTTAAATCAGTGAGTAATATAAGACTGCCACTCTGATACATAGAGCCTGAAATCCTGTTGGAAAACACAGTGCTTTAGCACAGTATCTCACCAAACAGAAAATCAGTAAATACTGCAGTCGATGAGTAAATGAAGGCTAAATTTCAAATTTTTAAAGTTTGAAATGTATTTCATTAAATGATGTCATGTATCAGAGTTACACTAAAAAGGTTATAAAGTTTGAGTTTATAAATCTATGCTATTAAAATAATAATTGAGTATGATTTATACACTGAGATTCTAAGTTCTTTCTGGAAAGAGTGAAAAGCTCTGTAACTATATAAACTACTGTGTTGTTTGATTGGATCATCTCACAGCATGTTCCGATTCAAGGTACATAAAAGCTTTTGTCTTATAGGATCCCAAACACTTATGATAAAAGGAAGGCAACATACTATCCTATATCCTTTCAACAAGAACACCATTTACTACATGTATGAGCAATTGCTTTTTTCAAAACAAGTAGTCTATTTTATCAAACAAATAGGAAAAAAATTCCAATTTGGAAAAAAATGGTACTATCAAGTTGTATTAAATGTGTAAAGGCACACAACATACACAACAGAACTAAGTAATATTCATGACTGCGATGAGCTCCTGAAGGAAGAATATTTGTAATGAAGTTTACCTGCAGTGTGAGGATACTGCTTTTAAATATACAAGTAATAGGTCCCTGAGAAAACTACACTCTCTCATGCCCAAATAACACTATCTAGTTCTTCATTCTTAAAGATCAGATTTCCACTTGGGGAAAAAAATTTCTAAAAGACACCAGTCAGCATGTGTGATTATACTAGCTGAGAGAGAGAAATACCTTGAACATGAACTATTTAAAAAGTAGTGATAATAACAGAAATTGTGTTGGAAGAAACTTTGATAATTGTCTCCAAAATAAGGCTTCCTAAGAAATTAAAAACTTTCAAAGTCTCAGAGAAGATCTAAATGAATCTTGTCATGTAGCAAATAAGGAAACTGGTGTCCAAATAAGAAGATAAAACTTCTTCATATCTAATTGCCATGTAGTAAAACAAAACTACATCATAATTTTGGGTTCATAACCTTTCATTTTATACCATATGTGGTCAATATATCACATTTTAATTGCAATCTAATTGAGTTACAATGGCACAGACAGTAGAGAGAATATCCTATTTCTAAGACTATGAGCAACATAAATGACCTCCTCTTGAAATAAAAATACTGGTAAATATTTTAAATGTTAAGTGCAAAGATAATCAAAAAAATAAGGAATACTGGGGTTAAAACCCAAGTGAATAAAGATAGAAGACTAAAACCTTTCAATATAAGACAATCATTAAAGCCATTGAAATTGACCACTGGTCATAATATTCTACAGTGAACCTCACTGTCTCAAGTTACACTACATAAATCACCAACAAAACTGATCCATGAAATAAAGTTTTATAATAAGAACTCATTTACAAATCCACAAAGAAATAAGCAGATAAATACAAACATGTCTGATACTGAAATTAATAGATACTGAAATAAAATATGTATTCCTACTCATTTCAAGAAAGAAAAAGAACTGCAAATACAAATAAATTATTTTTAAATATCACCAAGAAAATTTTTTAAAAGAAACATATTAGAATTTTAAAATATAATACTTACTATTTAAAACCCAGTGCTGGGTGGGGAATTTGGCTCAACTGGTACTGTGCCTACTGCAAGGATCCTGGTACCACAAAGATAAAAAAAAATTTTTAAATCTCTGAATCCAGTAGGCAGGAATAAGCAAGCATACCAACTGAACTAAGTTATGAAAACTGCACAGACAACCCAGAAAGGGTATGTCTGATGAATCCTGAACAGCAACCAACAGCAGGCAAACTGAGGAAGAATGCCAAGTGGATGTTCCACCAAACCAAACCAAGTTTACTTTTACTTTCCTATACTGATGTGTATCAAACCCTAGAACTGGACATCTGCGCTGACAGAGAAAGTTCTAGAAGTACACTAGTTCTGACTCAGGGAACATGAGATGTCATCCCTACTACTCAGAAGAATGAGAGAAATTTGTATCTGTCTCTGTTTTGTGTCCCTTGGGCTGCAGCAGCAAAATAGCATCACAGTCATAGCAACAGGTACCACTACTGCTATACCCGAAAACTCTTAGGACAGAGAATCTCACCCTTCTCTCCATCAGAGAATCTGGGTCTCTGTCAGGGAAGGTAAGTCCATGTAATTTTTTTCTTTTTATGCTCAGCCCAGTTGGTATGATATATGAATTATAATTGTCAACAACTACAAACAATCCACATTATCAACTGATCGGTGAATGGAGTAATAAATCGTGGAATATCCAAATGATAGAACACTGGGCAGCAATACAAGAGAACAAACCTATGGGTCTCCACTACTTGGATGAATCTCAAGTGCATTATGATGAATGAAGAGGCCAATTTCAAAAGATTTACTTATTATTTGATTTCATTTATACAACATTCTAGAGAAAAAGTACTATGGCAAAGTACAATGTCAAGGATATTGTAGAAGAAATTAATTTATATTTTAAAGTTCAAGCAGGTGTCCTTGTGATTACCTAGTCCATACCTGAGAGACTCTATGAAGTCTGGTTGCAATAAGACCTTTATCAGCCCTAGTGAATGTGGCCATCTAGACCTTTGCTCAGGTACCTCTGCCCCTCAAAAGCCCTAAAGATAAACACCAGGCTGACAACTGTGACACTTACTCACAATTTAATAGGTATCAGGATCACCAGCACAGCTTATCAATGAACAGAAATCAATGATTTCTGTTTCTTCAGAGTTTCTGATGCAGAAATTCATGGGGCAAGAGGCTAAGAACATCCATTTCTGACAAGTTCCTGTGGTGCCCTTGCTCTGGTGATGGGTGGTCTACTCTGGGTACCACAGATAAAGATCTAGTTCTCAAATGGAATCACCAAGGGAACTTAAAAATACAGATGACTGATTCCACTCCAGATAGGTAGACATAATTATTCTGAGATATAACCCAGACCATGGAATTTTTTTTACAGTAGCTCGGGTAATTTTTAGTGCTGTCAATGTGAGACCCGCTGGTGTTGACCTTATCCTGAGATCTATATGCTCCATCAGATTCCCTGCTCAGTGAACCCAATCACCACCTCCCTTCAAGCAAAGAGCTTCCAGGCCAAGATAACACTTCAAATTTCACACTGGACTCTAATAGTTTGAAGTTTCAGAGTCCTGTCTCAGTGCTCCGGCTCTGGATGCCTTCCCCCATTTTCAAAAGACTAGCTCTTTTTTTCTCATCTCCTACACTGTACTTCTTTTACTGGACTTTCATTTGAAGAAAGGCTGCCCTGGCTGAAAAAAATATCTGAAATCTACCTAGTATAAGAAAAGGGCACTAAACTGAAAACCAGCAGGCCACTGCTCTTGCTAGGTAAATATCTAACCTCTCTGAGATTCAGCTTCTCACTTGATTATCTTTAAAAACAATAACTTAGGGGCTGGAGGGTTAGCTCGGTGGTTCTGGCGCCTGCCTCGCAAGCGCAAGGTCCTGAGTTCGAACCCCGGTAACCACATATAATGCTGGGCGTGGAGACACGCCCACCAACAATCAACGCTGCATACCACAATGCCAGATGTGGTGGCTTACGCCTGTAATCCCAGCGCTCGGGAGGCAGAGACAGGAGGATTGCTGAGTTTGAGGCTTGCCTGGGCACCATAGTGAGCTCAGGGCCAGCCTGAACTACAAAGCAAGACCCTGTCTCAAAAAGCAAAAAAAAACCAATAACTTAACATTTGTACAAAATTTTGAGCATATACATAATAGTTTGCAGCATATGAAGTATTGGCAATTTGCTTCACATCACTGCAACAACCTCTTGAAGTAAATACTATCAGAATCTCAATTGGTGTAAAAGGGTGTTTTGAAATTACAACATATTAGTCCATTTTGAGTTGCTATAATATAAAAACTGTAGGCTGCATAATTTATGTAGCCTAGAAAACCCTACTCTTCATTATCTTGTACCTCCTTCCTTACTTCCCTCCCTTCTTTCCTTTATTTTTTAATACAATGTCTTCCTATATCTCAGGCTGGTCCACAACTCACTGTGTAGCCAAGAATGGTCTTAAACTTGTGATCTTTCTGCAGACTTACAGAGTGCTTGGATTACAGACTGCACCATCCTCTGGAGGTTTACTTATTCTTGAAGTCTCAGCTCAGGCTTTTGTATTTCTTTCAGAGCTGTGGGCTGGAAGAGACTTAGAATGCTATAAGCAGAAACTGATGGGTGGTTCTGGTCAGCAATCCAAAGACTAGATTATTGATAGGAATGAAGTTGGTAAAAGCCAGACTCAGGAGGTTTCCCTGGGGAAAAAATACTCCACTGGCATTTTCACTATATGTTACTTAGCAGATAATTTGTCTACATTTTCCCCATGATCTGAGACTTTGTAGGAGACTGCATGTATAAATGATGCATTAATTAATCTGGCAGAGGAAGTTTAAAAGCAGCCCAATATTCAGGCTGTCACATGAGTACTGCTGGCCATGTTTAGCCAAATTTATAATGAGAACTAGAAGCAAAAGGCAGAGCAAAAAAAAATTTGAAAAACTTAAATTCTAGCCAAAAAGGAACCATGTGTAAAGTTGGGGCCAAATCAGGTGTCATGGCTAGAAATTAGCACCATTAAAATGAAAGAAAAAACAGTACTTTATACAAAAAAGACATTGAGGGCATCTCAAGAAGCAGCAAGACCCTATTCATTGCAAAATCCAGGGTGCAGGACTGTCAATCTCCTTTGAGAAAAGAGCCCTGGGAACCGCTGCTGGAGAAAGGGCTGCTGGGGAACTGGTTTACACAGACTCATTTCACAATGCTCAACCGTTCAGTACTCGTAGTCTGTTGTAGCCATGGTCCCAGGTACCTTACTACTTCTTCCACTGACAACAGATCTTGGCATCTTCCACATGATGCTACTTTTATTGGCATGCAGAATGCAAAAGTTGCCAGGTCAGGGACATTGCACTCAGGTTTCAAAGGAAAGGCCAGGGAAAGAGCCCCTGAGACCTCAGCAAATGAAGCTGTCAAAATGAAGTCAAAAGTGCATTTCAGAGATGATAAGAACATGGAATGTCAGCCAAGGAAAGCTGCAGGCCATGGGTGAAGCCAGCCCTAGAGAAAGACCTTGTGGGTTGCCACTGGAAACACCAAGAGTTGGAGGAATCCACAGCCTTTAGAAATCACACTTAACCACCCTGTGCCCTAGATCCTAGACACAGGGCTATAGAATTAAGATTTACCTTACTGGTTTTTTGTTTTGCTTTGGTTCCTTTTTTCTTTCTTTCTTTCTTTCTTTCTTTCTTTCTTTCTTTCTTTCTTTCTTTCTTTCTTTCTTTCTTTCTTTCTTTCTTTCTTTCTTTCTTTCCTTTCTCTCTTTCTTTCTATCTCTTTCACAGAGGGTCACAACTATGAGTCTTAAATCTCAGAAGAGATTTGGACTTTCAAATATGCTAAAACTGTGGAAACTTTGGCTAAAGGATTATTGTATTTTCAGTTGTACAGTACGTTGTTGTATTATATTAAGTAAAATCCTGAACTCGCTGTTGTCATTTGGAGATTATGTGTGGTATAAGGAGATGAGTTGGGTGTGAAGTTAATATATGGTAGATTATGCCTGTTAATCGAACTTTATTGAAAAAAATTTTCCTGCCAGCTTAGTGAGGCACACTCCTGGGTATATCTAGGCGAGTTATAAAGGTGTGGCCTGGGGCACTGTCCCTCCTTTAAGTTGTGAATGTTAGGCATTCTATCCAGAAATGAGAAATCTAGTACAAGCAGGCACATATGAATATTCAATAAATGTTTATTTGAATTAATGAAAATCTTCCCTGCTTCACTTTAAGCATATATGCCTAAAGGTTGACCAGATTCTCTAAAGTCATGCTGCATTAATTCCATTCATTGAGTGCTAGATACAATATAGATAACCATCAGCTAATTGCTGCCATCCTCAACCATGTTCAGCCTAATGGTTTTTCTTACCAAACTTCATAGTTAACATTTCTCCAGTCATACAAAGCCATCCTCTCTGACTCTAGACTATGATCCCATTCATCCTTTGATGCTTGATCCTGAAACTAGTATATCTTTAAGATCTAAGACACTGTGATATTCACACGCCATATTCCTGACAAGTTTAGCTCCTAGGCATGTACCAAGTAGAACTCTGTGTTTTTATTCATCAAAGACACACATCAAAATGAATATGCTAGACCCATTACTAGTAGCTCCAATTGGAAACAGTTCAAATGTCTATCAACAATAGAATGCATGATTAACTGTAGTATATTCACACAATGGAATATTATACACAGAAATGAGGCTTAAATCCAGCTACCTACAACAAAATTCAAGGATCATACAAACATGTAGAGCAAAAGAAGCTAGACACCAAATAGTACTGTATTACTACATGAATTCACTTATAGTAGCTTTATAAAACAGATCAAACCAATTTATAGCATTAGAACTCACAACAGTAGGAGGTAATGACTGGAAGGAGGTATAAGAGACTCTGAGATGCTGACAGTGCTTTATTTCTTGGTCTAAAACTTGTCTACACTGTGATACTGAAAATTATCTGATAATTCAATTGATACTCACTAATAATTTGTACATTTTTCTATATGCAGATTATTCTTTAGTTTTCACTACAGAGTTAAAATGTCTAAATCATTATGTTGGATACACTGCTGAAAAACAAAAAAAATGAATATTCCGATTTTTAGGATATTGGCAAAGAGTTAATTAAGATAGATATATCTGGGGGAAAACTATGTTGTAGATTGTGAGTGAGGGGGCAAGAGGCCACAGCAGTGCACTGGAGCTGGCTCAGCTAAGTGGACTGCACACTTCTTTCCCCAACTCCACATCCAGTGATACCAAGCTGGAGCTTGTCAGGACTGGAACATGCACACCAGAAAGATGCAAAAAGTGCCACTATTCTTTCTTCCCCCTCCATCAGATTGTTAAATATTTACCAGCACATCACTATCTAGAGAAAATTTAACTGTTACTATAATTAGCATGACAATTTCATGTCAGTCTTACCCATCACAGTCTAGTAATAAAGAACAAACACCTTTATTTAAAAAGTCCTAGAAGAGCCAGGCATGGTGGCTCACACCTGTAATCCCAGCACTCGGGAGGCAGAGACAGGAGGTTTGCTGAGTTCGAGGCTTGCCTAGGCTACATAGTGAGCTCAGAGCCAGCCCAAACTGCAAAGCGAGACCCTGCCTCAAAAAAAACAAAAAAAGTCCTAGAAGTGATGTAGATGTGTAAATACCATATCATTTCTCTACTATGAGAAACTGAAGGTATAAATGAGGTCCAGAATGTACAGTAGATATTGTGAAATGGGAAGAAAATGTTCAATGGGAAAAGGGAAAGGGGTGCAGGAGAAAGGAAAGAAAAAATTTGATACTAAAACCAAAAAAAATGGAAAGAAGTCTTATGTATATGGGGAGCAAGGAATTGTAGAGAAGGCAGAGGAATGGGGAAAAAAATGAGAATCAAGATGTGTCGTGTAAAGGTACAAATTCTCAAAGTTACATGTGATCATTATATATATATATATAGTATATAATATATATAATATAATATATATATGTATCAATAAACTCACTTAAAAATGATAAAAATGAAAAGTTCTAAAAGCAACCTTTCCACAGAAAAGAAAATCTAAAGGGCCTGCAGACTCTTTAACTCTGGGATGCATCACCGTGCTGCCCTCCAGTGGCACATAAACTTGCCTCATTTTTTTCTAGAGACTGAGCACAAGCCAAAAAATTCTAGGCATTGCACATACACATCGATTTAGTTTACAATACCTGTAGATAAATATCTCTAATTCTATAAATTCTGGAGAAATGGAACTGATAGGCTATCTTAATACATAAATCAATGCTCCTTTCTCCAATATGAAAGTCAGAAACAAGATAACATCCAGAGAATAAAGAAGTCAATAAATCATGATGTCTGTGCAAACCATATTCACCAATCTAGTCTACCCACTGTGAAATTTACAAATTTATAAGAAAGCAGTAGAATTTCAGAAATCCTACAACCCTGTAAATAATGTATCTGTTCTGTGAAAATTATACAGTGAATAATACATCAGATGCAGGGGATCTGAGATCTGAAATCTGAACAAAGAATGGAACTGGAAAGAATTTCAGGGGGTCTGAACTGTGTGCTACAAGCTATGCAAGATTACTAGCATTAACAAATGCTGAAGTACACAATATATTTTTAAGGGGAAAAGACAGTAGAGGAAAGTTTTAGATTCTTAGCATCAAAACAGGAACAATCTGTTTTAGAAGTATCCATGAAAGAATGCAAAGGCAAAAGTTGTTGGAATGCATGTAATCCTTGAGACATGTGCATATTAAAATAGCTATGAACATTAATTTCTTGATCTTTGCAGTATCCAGAGGAGTTAGTTGTCTAGCAACCTAGCAACACATGCTAACAAAAGTAGAAGAAAGTGAAAGAATCCTATAAGCCTTTTGAACCAGTTCTTAAGAACTGCAAGGCATTTAAGTCCTAGGACTGAACTCAAATGCCTATCTGGTGTTCCTTTCACCCTTGAGGGTACACTAAACTTTAGAACATAGTGTGTCTCTTTATTTCTTTCTTTATCTGTAGATTTTCACTTACAAGGAATAAACCAGAAAGAGTAAAAAGAATAGTGTTGCCATGGTTTCTATAACAACTACAGGGAAGAAAACATTCCCAGCCTACATTTGGAGATGGCTGAGAGAATAAGGATGAAGAATTACAGTAGTTCCCATCTAGGCTGCCCAGAAATCCCCATTTGATATCTTCTGCTTACAGATTCACCCGCTGGCCACAAAGTAGCAAGGGACCCCAGGCTGATGGAAACAGGACCCAGTTACTCTGGATAACTGACTGCTCATAATGTGTGGCTTGTCTCCAATGCAGTCAACAATGTCCTCATTTTCCTGGCCTAGTAAACATTATTAATAAAAGAACGTTTGGTTCTTGAAATTCGTCTAACTGAGGCACATAAAATTGAAACTGTTAATGGCAGGGAGCAGACATTTTGTCTAGCAGCCTACAAAGAAGGTAAAAGAAAGAAATGAAGAAATGGAGATTCGATGGCAATTTTTGAGCCCTAGACCCACCCATGCCAAGTAACCAAAGTGATCCCTGGTCACATGAGCTCAAAAATTATTGTGTGTGTGTGTGTGTTCACTCTTAAAAATCATTGCAGTAGTGCTGGGGATTTAACTCAGTGGTTCCAGCAGGGTCCTGAGTTTGATCCTGGATAACCACATACCGCAGTGCTGGATGTGGTGACTCATACCTGTAATCCCAGCACTCAGGAAGCAAGAGGCAGGAGGATTGCTGTGAGTTTGAAGTTAGTCTGGGCTACATAGTGATCCCAGGGCCAGCCTGAACAACAAAGTGAGACGCTATCTCAAAAAAAAAAAAAAAAAAAGACATTGCAATAGAAAAACCTAACAAATACACTGAGTGTGGGAGAATTCTTATTAGAGATTTAAATAGATCTATTTTAGTTGAGCATTTTGGCACTCTGGACTCTAAGGCAGGAGAACTTTCACCAGTTCAAAGCCAGCTGAGCTATAGAGCAAGTTCAAGACCAGCCTGAACTACATAGTCTCAATAAATAAAGTTCTATTTTAACCAGATACTGAATTATTGGCCATGGATTTCATAAAACATGAATTATTGAGTGGTTAATTGCAATTGGCTGTGAAAATCCCCAAGTAAACTTATGAAGGAAAGACAAAGCCTAGTTTGTAACATTTTTTTAAAGAAGCGAAGCACTTGTAGATTTAACAACCTCAACTTTGTATAGGACACTGAATCCTCTAGATAAGAAACATCACTCTAAGCAACAGATTCTCATAAATAGAGGGGAATAATAACAAATATTTACAAAGCAAAATATTTTAATTATACTGTAGTAATCTAATTGATCTTTAACATTGCCCCATACGTACCTTCCACTATTAAACCTGATCTAACAGACTAGAAAACTGAGACATATATGAGCAAATCAGTGACCAAACTGCAGTGAGATAACCAGTCATCCCAGTAAGTATGGCTACTATCAAAAAATAAGAAATAAAATAACAAATGCTGGCAAAGGTGTGAAGATAAAGGACTTCTTTTAAGCTGTTGGTAAGACTGTTAATTAGCACAGCCACTATGAATAACGGTAGAGATTCCTCATAAAATTAAAAATACAAATCATGTCATGAACTGGTACAAATTCCCAACACTGAGGGTGATCATTAGGTGTATATATAACAAAAAAGATTAAAAATGTTTAAAATTAAAAATAGACCTGTTCTATGATACACTTATTCCTCTTATATTTCTGAAAGAAATGAAATCAGTATATTAAAATGATACCTGCACAGCCATATTTACTGTATCTCTATTCACAAAAGCTAAGGTTTGGAATAATCCTAGGTGCTCACTAGATCAACAGATAAACTACAGTATAAAAAATGGAGTATTAGCCATAGAAAATAATGAAATCCTGCCACTTTTTGCAATATTAATGGAAATGGAGGGCATTATGTTAATTAAAATAAGCCACACAGAAAAAAAAAAGAGAAGTAACATATTTCTCTCTCATATGTGGAAGGTGAATAAAGTCAACAGAAAATAGAATAGTGGTTACTAGAGATCGTGAAGTGGGCGACAGGTAGGAAAATGTCGGTTGGATTTGTGTGTATATAGGAAAATATCACACTGAACCACATTAATATATTCACTTAATATCACTTAGTAGAAAAAAGGAAGGGAGGAAAACTGAAGCACAGAGAGGCAAACTAAGGCACAGAGAACTTAAATGACTTGCCCAAATTTACAGGTAATAGAGAATAGACCCAGGATTTAAACCAGATGTTGTAGCTCTGGAGTCTATATCTTTAAATAGTAAGTTATACTGCATTCCAATGCACAAGAAATAGTACTATTGAAATGCCTAGGGTAGACTATGATCTTCTCAAAATGATTTTTGACACACCTTCTAGAAACTACATGAATGCTAACTTTCACTGTCCAAAAGGTGGCCTTCATAGATCAAAAATATTCTTCTCAAATTTGACAAGCTGTTAGAAGTTGACTAAAATAACTTCATATGGGCTTGGAAATCATTCGTGTCTGAATATAAATATAACACAAACCAGATGAGTAGAACCATACTACCATCAGCCAGCAATCACATGGTCAATAAAATTGTCTGTAGATTTGTAAGTATTCAGATTCAGGTCAGATTTAGCTTCCTGCTTTGTTGACAACTAAGATTAATAAGGAATAGAAATATCAAAATGGCAGCCCCAAACTCCAGCCAAAGTCACTTGATCTGGGGAGGTTGAGAAGGGTCAGAGAGGGAGAAAGAGAGAGAGACAGACAGACAGAGGCAGAGACAGACAGAGATAGAGAGAAAGACAGAGAGAGAATGAATACATGAGGTCTAGTCATTTTCAAGTTTCAGATACTTGGTATTATTAGTTCAGAAATGAATTTTCTGACTTGAATATTAAGTTGGAACAAGATTTTCCTGCAGCAGTAATTGATACTTTACCTCCTCCCTTTGAGCTGCACAGATTTAGCTAAGAAAACTGAGAATGCTTAACATTTATGATTAAAACAGATTTAGGGAATATTTTGAAAATATGTATTTTCCATAGAACTTCTTGGTGTTTGTAGATCCACACTCTAGTGTGACACTGTGCTTTTTCTGAAACACAAGGGGAAATAAATGAAAAGATATTGGAAACATTAATGAGTACAGTGTTGTGGGTTCTTGTGGATATCTCAACCTGGGTTTTGGAATACAAATAAAAACACTTCCAATTTTATTCTGGGTTTCAATACTCTGCATATCTTGGCCTCCTGACAGCATCACATATGACTTTCAAAATGAGCAGAACACGAGCCTTTCAGGTGGGTAACATTGCCAAGGTAACTCCCTTCTTTACCGCCCAGCTGTATCTATCTCAGTACAGCAGACAATCGTGCACACATGCTTCCTTTGCCCATAACAAAACAGAGTTAGAAAAGTGCAGTCTTTACAATCCATAAACATTCTATTAGGCATTTCCCCAGAAACCAGAGTGTAGATTGCTCCTACTGAGCGCCTGAAGAGTAAAAGAAAGACAGTAAACATGAGACATAAACAGGAAGGACGAGCAAATTCTACTCTCCATTGATTATGACTGGATGCTAGTGAGCCTGTGTCCTACCTGATGTTTTAATTCATGTACTCAGTGAAGTGAAATTAAAAGCAATCTTTCTGGAATCAAGTGACAGGAAAGTCTGTATATTCTCCCCACATATAATTTTTCTTATGGAATAATTGTTTTTCTTGTACTCTTTGCCCAAAAAGCTGCAGATGGGAGAGAACGGGAGACCGTCATGGCTTTTCAGACATCTAGACTCACTTCCATCGCGCAGATGACTTTTCTGCCTCACCCTTTGTGAGTGACGGGAATCTATTCCAGTCACATTCCAACACCCTTCCTGCTCGTTCTGCTTAGCTCGGGAGAGCTGTGGGACAGGTAAACACAAAAGGAGGACGCTAAAAGCACTTCAGTTGAAGTGCAGGCCTGGAGCTTCTAGCTGTGGACTCGGGACATCCGTCCTCACTTACTCTTGCTTGTCTCCACCATAAAATAAGAAGAGCCAGAGTGGTTTCATGCTGCATTGCATAGGAGACCATATACATTTATATGATCACGTAGACTGAACATTTAAAAACATATCTATTGTTTATTTTATTTTCAAAGTTAGAGATAAGTCCTTTGAAAGTATATGAAAGAAAAACACAGTTCAAATGAATGAGAGCAACAAATGTTAATAAATACTATTAAATTTTTCTCTGTCATCGTGTTTTTAGCTTTAAAAGTTAAAGTGTATTATTTTTATTTTTGCAACAGAGAAACTGAGTCTGAAGGCTAAATGCCTACAACTAAGTAATGTAACAAAAGCGTAAAAGAATCAGGATTTGAACCTTGACCTGTCTCGTGCTGCTGATAATTATTCTTTTCCAAGACAAGGAAGAACCGAGTTTATTTAAAACAGTAACAAAAAGAGTACAGCATCAAGCAGACAGGTCAGTATAAGGATCCCTTAGAAAATTTCTGGTAACAGAATAACAGTAGAATCTCCACTGAAAGAAACTGTCAGCTTCTATAAATGACAATTAATGGTGGGATCTGCTTCAGGTATATCAGTACGTGGAGGATCAAATGTTGTCTCGAGGACCATTTGTTTCTTTCCTCCTGATTTTCTTAGACAAGATTCCATTCTCAAATAAGATTTCCTCTTGCTCTATGAAGAGTGTTGTATAACTACAGCCCTTCCATTCCCACCCTTCAGAGATAAAGGGAAAAGTAAGTCTCTAACCCTGAAGTCCTTGCAAATATTTTACTCGAACTCATTTCAAGCTATTATATTAGAAATACTGAAAATTTGGCTGAAGCAATAGAAATTCATTTCTCACAGTTCTAGAGGTTAGGAAGTCCAGTATCAAGGTGATGGCACATTCCACATTGGGTGAGAACAGATTTTCTGGTTTGCAGGTCACCTCTTGTTGCATCCTCACAGGAAGTGGAGGTGAAGGAAGGAATGGAGATTGGGTCTGTGTTTCCTGCCCTATGTACTGATAGACTGACCAAGGCATGGTGCTGAACCTGTGGCTCACATGCTGCAGCACGCTTGTTTTCTGAAAGTGCTAAAAAGTTTGCCATCAGTGGTAAGGTGCAGGGGATTGAATCTGGGTCTCACACATGTTATGCATGTGTTCTATGACTAAGCTACATGGTTTGCTCTCCCCTTTTTCTTAGAAGGAAGCACACAGAAGTCATTAAACAGGATTCCAACCTCATGACCTGATCACTTCTTCAAGGCCCCACATTTCCAAATATCACTTCAGTAGGGATTATACTTTTAACATATTAATGCAGGGAGAGGCAGAATCCAGACCATAGTGCTGAGATAGATGACAAAGTTTAGAATTTTTTTTTTTTTTTGAGGCAGGATCTCGCTTTGTAGTTCAGGCTGACCCTGAGCTCACAATGTAGCTCAGGCAAACCTGGAACACACCAATCCTCCTGCCTCTGCCCCCCGAGTGAGTGCCAGAATTACAGGTGTGAGCCACCACACGCTGCACTGTGATATGTAGTACTAATTGCTGGTGGGTGTGAGTCACCATGCCCAGCATTGTTGTATGTGGTTACCCGGGATCGCAATCAGGAATTTGCACTTGTGAGACAGGCACCAGAACCACTGAGCTAAATCTCTGGCCTGAGAAATTTTTAGTAAATCATTTAATAACTTACAGTCAATCTCTTGTCATATGTTATAATGAGGAGCCTTAAAATTTGGACATGTACTTAAAAGAAGTGAATGTATGGCTTGCATATTCGAGTTATACTGTATTTGAGCCATTTAGACCATATCTCTTTCATCATTAAGAGTAGCAACCATAACCAAAAAAGAAAAAGACTTAGTCTATCTTCTTTAGCCTATTCCAATATTTTTTTAAAAAGCATAATAGAGCTACTGTGTAAAATCTCATATGTTTTAAAGTTCTAAGTGAAAGGGCATTCATGAGAGTAAATGTACATCTCTAGGTCTCTTCCGGCCATCTACACCTGCCAATTTCCAGAGTTTGATTTTGTTCTTTTTTTTTTCATCCCTGCCATCTCCCTTACCCCTCCTTTATGTAAAAGTCTACTATCTCTTATTCTGAGAATTATTTGTTTAGAGAAATTTTCTTGGAAGTAATAAATAAACATGTACAGTAGCTACTTCTTACAACCCAGAATCCTTCTGTAGTGCTATTATTCCTTATAGGTGTCTTCCACAGAAGACTAGGGAGAGAAAACTGAAGAAGAAGTTCCCAACTCTCACCCCAGGAGCCATATCAACAGCCTGCTCAGACAAATGTGCCAGGAGAAGGCCTAAGTATCTGCCTTCATGCACTGACACAGAAAACACAGCTTATTATATGTCATTGCTGCAGCAGTGGTGTCCTTGGGCTACCTAGTGCTCAGCACTGATCCTTAGTAATCTGCGTCCATATGGGATGAGCACTTGGGACACTGAAGTGTCTTAGTGTCCTACGCAACACAGTCCATGCACAGGAGCAGGATCAGTGATCACAGCACTGCCTTAGGTGGAATAATCTAGATCATTTTGATACTCTCAAATCAAAACTAAATACTTTCTGACAAAAACAAAACAAAACACATACACATACCATTTTTTGATGATTCCCAGATATTTGCAGGCCCTGGCTTGTAAATCTAGAGAACCTAACTCCAGGTGAAAAACCTCTGTTCTACCATGGGAGCCAGTGCCCCAGCGAGCTGAGGGTGGCTGCAGACAACAGTTAGTGTCTGCTAGAGGGGGAAAGGTTTGTCTCACCTGGGACAATTTGCTCCCAGTCCATGCCCAGATACAGTTTTGATTATCAGAACTAAAGTGGTGCTACTGGCATCTAGTGGAAGAAGGCAGGGATACTGATAATCATCCTACACGCACAGGACAAAATTATCTGGTCCAAAATATAAACAGTGCAAAGGATAAGAAACTCAGACAAAAGGACATGAAAGAAAGAGATAGAAAATCAGATGTGTAGTCCATGCTAGAGCTTTTCCTGGGCTCTGATATAAACACTATAGAAGAGTATAGACTCCAGGTCTGGTGGGATTTGTAAATCTTTCTCTTTATACAGTTATTATTATAGGATGTTGTCTAGTTTACTATCAGAAGCACTAACCATCCATTCATTCTACTGATGATCTAACTAATATGGTTTTAAGCAAAGTTCTGAGTGAGTTATGATTACTAAAGAAAGTAAGATAGTTTAGCTCAGTGGGGGCAAGGTGTGAGTTCAATCCACGATGTCACGAAAGAATTTTGCTGGGCGTGGTGGCTCACACCTATAATCCCAGCACTGGGGAAGCAGAGGCAAGAGATTGCTGAGTTTGCGGCTTACCTGGGCTACCTAGTGAGCTCAGGGCCAGCCTGAACTACAAAGTGAGACCCTGTCTTAAAAAAAAAAAAAAAAAAGATTTCCACTTTCTGTAGGTCAAAAAAGGGTCAATAAAGGAAAAGATTTTTTTAAAAAGAGTCATTCATATATAAAATTCCTGTGTCCCAGAATCTGTTTCTGAATTCTGCATATTGTCCTTTTAGTCTGTCTCACCCAGTCTATCACACTGACTGAATCCATGCTTAGAGGAGAGTCCTTTGGGAAACCAGGTGGTACTATGAACAAATAAATTAGTTTAAAATTATTATAAGGCAATTAAACATGGCTAGGACCTCACCAGAGAAAACAACTGAGACATATTCACTGGTTCACATTATATACATCTACCTACTCCAGTGAGTGATATTCTAAACGGGCATCCATCCCTCTCACTTCCTTCCAGTTGCTTGCTAAGTGACTTGCTTTCCCATTTGATCCCCATTAATCAGTGTTACCTAGGTGATTGTACTTGTATTCTTATTAGTTGAACATGGTTTTGTCCCATCTTATGCCCATCTTCTGATTTTCCACTGGATCTCGTAGTTTTGTCCCATTTTGTACCCTCACCTCCTAGCTTTGCCCTATAAAATCATCTTTGAAAAGCCAGATAGGAAGGTAACCCACTTTCCAGTCCCCTTTCTATCTATCTTATACAGAAGCTCTTTTTCTTGATAAATTTTTCCTGCTCTTAACCTCCATCATTCCTAGAATTCAGACTCGTTCATTTCCAGACATGATTGTGTTAAAGGTTCATTTGAAAGGCTAAAATTTACTGTTTCTATGAAGCTATGTAAGTCATCTGACTTATTAAAGTCTGTGTGTGTTTCCCTGGCCTAGATTATAATTCCTCTAGATAAGGAAAGGAAGCCAGTAGACGTGCTGAAAAGCATGGACTTTGGAGCCAAGAAGTTGCACAAAACCACAGCTCTGCTGCTCCCTATCTGTATGCAGTCTTCAGCCTCCCTGGACCTCAGTCTGTTCTTCAAAACTGGGATGAAACTAGAAACTGACTCACGGTATAGCACGCAGTAAAGGAATACTATCTGTAAAACACTCGAGTGATAATTGGAGATACTGTCTAACTTTATCATCACTATGGACATCACTATTCTGTCAGAGATACAGGGAGAAATATAGGAGACTTAGAGAACATCGTTTAAAATAAGATTTGCTTATTAGCTATTTTCCATCCGAAGGGTAAGGTATTCAACTCTTAAATACATGCAAGTATTTTTAACCTAAACTTGAATCAAACATATGTTTGCTAATTATCCTCTTTTATGTTTGTAGAAATCTGCTCATATGTCAATATTATTTTGGAAGTACAGCTCCTTCTGTTCACTCTAAATTGGGGGAGAGGGAAATTAAAAGCCTCCATTAAAATGCCAAAGTGGCAAAACAACATAATGGCATTTATTCAGAAAGGTTTGAAGAAAAAAAGCAATTCCCAATGTTGTCTTAATGGATTTAGTATTTTAGTCTTCAAATGTTTTCAATGATTCCTTGCTGCCCACATCAGAAAATTTAAACACTTTGGTCAAGCATTTTGCCATCTGGCCCACCTGCTGCGCAACTGTATTGCCTACTTGTCCTTTGTCCTAAACTCAGTTTCAGAAATGTTATCATTTACTTTCCATCAACTATTACATTTCTTCTGAATGCCCAATGCATCCACCTCACCACCTTGCTAAATTTGATCAAACTTTCTGACTCCTAAAGTTGGGGATGTGGAATATCTACCAAAAGTTGGTTTGCAGAATAAGGAATAAATTCTGTACATTATATCATTCTGGGACCTACAAGAATCACTGCCATTGTTGGCAAGTATTAGAAACTTTGAGAGATGTGGCCTAGTGGGAAGTCTTCAGGTCACAGGATGCAGGCCCAGAGAAGAGCCCTGGAGTCTGGCCTGCCTCTTTACATCCCAGCCATAATGTTAGTGCCTTTCTCTATACATGCTCTTGCCATGATGTGCTCTTCACATCACACCAGAGTCCTATAACCAACATGTCTACACAATCATGAACTGAAACTGCAAAACCAACCTTTTGGCAAAATAAATCTTTTCACTGTATACTTTGATTGATTTTAAGTATTTAATACAATAACAGAAAGTTAACACACTATCATGCCATGAAGAACTCTCAAAATCCTTTTCCCAAAGTAAGTGCCATCCTTCCTCCCTCTAACTTTCCACAATCTGTGATTTACACTTTGTGGATGTTTCTATACTACTGTACCTAACAACACTATATGCACTGTGTGTGGAATTGGAGATAGACATTTCCATTTGAGCTGGGAAAATGATTCTTGTAGTTCCCACACTGTTATAATGTGCAGAACTTAGAAGAGTAAGAAATCAATTCTGAATTTGTGTCTGGGGCTGGTGAGTCAAAGCAATTCCCTCTGGTTTAATCAATGGCTGAAATACACTGCTCATTTTAGAAACTAAGCATACACATCCTGGCCTCTTCAAATCAGAAATAGTCAAAGGAAAATTCTGCAGGCAGCTTTAGGTTCATGGAATCAAAGACTCAGCAGGCTCAGAAAATCATCAAGTTCTTTTAATTACTTACATTAATTATTATTTGAAAAACTGGGATCTTTTCACATTCAAGCAAGGTAAAATGTAAGTGTCTGGACTGTATCCTGGCACTGTGTATTTCTATTTTTGCTGGGTCTTCTCCAGTCTGCATCAT
The DNA here is from genome assembly GCA_004025085.1 of Thryonomys swinderianus. Taxonomy (NCBI): domain Eukaryota; kingdom Metazoa; phylum Chordata; class Mammalia; order Rodentia; family Thryonomyidae; genus Thryonomys; species Thryonomys swinderianus. The sequence goes on from PVIC010002375.1 coordinate 54,156, forward strand.
TACCCATTCTGTCTTTCATTTCTCCCATTACTCAGCTTAAATATGAGTTGCTCGAAAGATCACTGGTAATTCACATAAAGTATAGGCCTGTTACTTTTCTTTTCTTTAAAGAGAGCATGATAATTGCAAACCGCAACAAGCGGAGCTGAAAATAACTCCCCAGGCATTTGTGCATTAGGAATTAGATTAAAATGAGCCAAATTTATTTTTAAATGACCTGGTAATTTGTAGGAAAGATTTAAACTACTTAAATTTTCATCAGTGGAAAACTGGAAGGCTCATGAAAAGCAACTGTTGGTCACTTAGTGGGAGAGCAGACCTTTCTCCCAAAATCCAGAGCAGTCATATTGATGGAGCATTGTTTAAACATTTACACTGAAGCAGCAGTAAGAGGGAACAAAGTCCTAATTTAACATGAGTTTAATCTGCTTTAAAAGTCTGAAAAATAAAGCAAGTGCAGTGTCAATCCACAATCACATATGACAAAAACCTGTGCATGGAACTAATTTTCTGACTGGGGTTTGAAATCAAAACCCCAGGATTTTATTTCAGGTACTTTCAGTGCTTTTGTGCTATGAAGGTTTCGGTTTCCCACATAGGGAGTAGGGTCAATCACATTTGTCCTGCGCTCGCCAAAACAAGGAAACGGCTGGAGCGTTGAGGCAGGAGCCTCTTCCTCGGTGCAGAGTCAGCTCATTTCCACTCCCTCCCATGCTCATTACATGGGAATACTTAGAGGCAATTCATAGTTTTACATTATTCACTTCCTAATGTTTAAACAATAAGCTATAATGTTAATGTTGTATACCCATTTAAGGTAACTGACTGAATTTGGTGAACTGCAGCACAAAAGTTATTAAAAGTTATTACTCAAGGGGACGGAGATTTAGCTCAGTGGTTGCGGCGCCTGCCTCGCAAGCGCAAGGTCCTGAGTTCGATCCCGGTAACCACATACAATGCTGGGTGTGGAGACTCACGCCCACCAGCAGTCAGTACCATATACCACAGTGCCGGGCGTGGTGGCTCACACCTGTAATCCCAGCACTCGGGAGGCAGAGGCAGGAGGATTGCTGAGTTCCAGGCTTGCCTGGGCTACATAGTGAGCTCAGGGCCAGCCTGAACTACAAAGCGAGACCCTGTCTCAAAAAAAAAAAGTTATTACTCAAAATAAATTGCCACTCCCTTGGGAAGACACCACTATAATCCTCCATACATATTTATATGTAGAGATAGGTACCTATATGTACATCTATATATATTATACATTATATATTATATATAAAACAAATGTATATGTATGTAATGTATATATATATATATGAATTACAAATGTAAAAAGTTTTTCAAAGAGCCATCCACTACCAACATTCTTCATATTCAATATAGTATTATAACATTTAAATCTTCCTCTTCTTGTTTAACATCAGTCATTTCACTAGGGCTTAAATCATATACATATATTAATAGATGTATATATCCACATACATATGTAATAGATGCATATATACATATTTACTCATATAAATATATGAATATTTCACATATCCAACACAAACATCTGCTTAGACACTGATACATCAATCCATTGTAAGAATCATCCACTTTAGGGATAAAAAAGTTAACATAAATAATTATTTAAAAAGAAAGGAAATAAACTGCCAAAATATGTTCATCTTTTCCTGAAATCAAAGACAATGAACATATAAACAATTCAGTTCCCAAAGCAAGGTAGGCTTAAGTGAAGCTTTTAAAAATGCTAAATGTTGTTCAAAAGCATGGGGCTAGATACACTTTTTTGCTTGTTTTTCATCCCAGAAACATGCTTTGTTCCATCCCACTCTCCATCCGGGAAGGACAGAAATACTTGTATAGCATCATTGGAATCCATCTTTCTCTTGCTTTGTATTATGCCTCACCAGTGGGAGCAATAGAAAGAGACCAAAACAAGAAAACATTTTCCCTTGGTTCATTCTTTGTGCATCCACAGATGTGCTGTGCCCCCAGGGCACCAGCTTCCCGACACTCCCAGGTACCAGTGCTGGTATATTACCTCTCCAGGAGTCAGGCTCCCATGGCACAGTGAAATTTTCGGGGCCTGGCACATCAGTGTCCTTTCATTCTCAGGGCTCTGGGACTGACGAACTCACGCCCTGGTTCAGGGATTAGACTGCAGTTCCCTGTGCCCTGGACCTAAACCACTAGAACATGCCCCAAGTCTCGAGTTCCGTGTCTACTGGTTATGTGTGCAAGCCTGTGGCTCCGCAAGTATATCTGCATCTCGGTAGACTGCTCCTGAAAATCCCGCCTCCTCTCCTTCTATCTCTCTAAGAACTGTGACAGTTCCCTTGTTTGGCCACATGTTCTTTTCAATACCCCTTGTAGTTCCATCCCTAACTTTTGCAGTTGGTCCAGCTATAAATAAATCTTCATACAACTCTCCCCACCAAATTGTGCTATCTGTTCCTATCTATAATCTAAGGGACCCAGATGTGATTCCTGCCTTCTCAGCTTTTAAAGTCTGCTTAAAGAAAAGGGAACAATTTCCACACAATTCTAACTGCTCTCATGAACTAAACATGAAAACATACATGCAGGCAAAAGAGAGAAGTCCCTTTTAGCTGCTAAGATCTAGAAAGACTATATGAAGTCCATGCAACTTTTAAAATAGACCTTTTCAGGTAAGACTAACACAGACAGAGTAATCACCATGACAGGGGAAAACTAAGTCCAGTTCTGAACAACAGCAGTGCAGGCATTTTTCACAGGGGAGCAAATCACAGTCTACAAGAGGAGAGGAAACACAGGAAAAGCAGAGCCTATGAGGTGAGTCTGAGCCCATGCTTTTGAGGAATTTGAAATTCAGGTAACAGTCCTTTCATACTGTATTCATGGAAAATAGATACCTTCCAAGAACATTTAAGCTAAAGAAAAATAGTAGTCAAATATTTCAACTTTGTGGGTATGTGGATTTAATGAATCTTTATCTCACTAAATTACCTTCATCAGACCAGGAGTCATTATCAATTTTCTTATATAATACTCAGCATAGATTAAGAATTGAAAATAATTTCATATATGAAATACTTAAACAATAAAAGAAGTACAGATAAGAAAGTCATTTGTGAAAAGTAGGAAAATAAAGTAGAGAACTGGTATTGAACTAGAATGTAGTCAATGGAAATCCAAAAGAAAAAACACAATATATTACATGTAATCTCAGCACTCTGGCAGACCGAGGCAGGAGGACTGTAAACTCAGGTTGAACCTGAGCTACTTTGTGGCTTGGTAAGGCTCTCCCAACGTTAAAAACCAAAAAACTGTTGCTGGGGATTTAGCTCAAGAGGTGCCAACCTTGGGTGCACAAGGGCCCAAGTTTGATCCCTGGTACTGCAAAAAAAAAAAAAAATCAATGTAGCTTAGTATGAAAGCCCTGAATTCAATCCCCATGCAAAACAAGGCAGTTCAAGATCAATAGGACACAAGCATGGTGGCACTTACCAATCAACTCATCTGTAATCTGCCTCAGAGACTGAGGCAGGAGGATCCCAAATTCAAGGCTACTTGGGCAGCCCAGTGAGATCCTGTCTCAAAATTCAAAATATTAAAAGGTCTGGGGATGTACCTTAGTGGTGGAATGCTTGTCTAGCATGTATAAAGGCTTGAGTTCAAGCCCCAGTTGAAGAGGGAAAACTCACTCCTTAAAACTCAGCACCAGAAATTCAGGTGTGGCAATCACCAAATAAGTAATTGCTAAGTACTATGAAAGCTCCCTTATGGGAAACTCTGAAACAGGTAATAAGACAGCCTACACCACGAGGACCAATTAGTGACACAAAATATACATGTCCCAAAGATAAAAAATAGATAACTATAAATGACCTTATATGGATTTTCTTTTGGGTTATGGAATATGAAGAAAAGATAAAATTCAAGGGGAATGAATATATTTGGGGAGGCTAAAATTGGATCTTAAAAGGTAAAGCTATGTGAATGGCAGAGACCTGAGTGAACTCTGTTGTGTGCCCAAACCGAGGGTCATGAGTCCTTGTCCTGAGTCACCCTGCCATTCCCAGAGTCTTAACACAGCCATACCTGACTATCCAGAGACCAGCTTCCATGGCACCTTAATATTCCCAGGGCCTAACTAATCTTTCTATCCCAGTAACATTTCATCTCCAAGATCATATTCCTGCTATGCTCTAAGACACTGGGCCAAAGCTACCACTGCTCCCTATGTCTCAGAACTAAACCACCAAGGTATGTCACAAGTCTCGAGCCCTGGCCCTATGGGTGATCTGTGCATGCTCTGGGCTCAGAAAGTGCATCTACACAACACCACCTGGGTTCTGCAGTAGTTCTCTGAGACCCTGAGCTCCCGCCTCTGGCTTTACAGCTACTCAGAGCACCTATATTCCAGAACCCAATGTTGATGCGCCTGGCTGCAGGTCGTGCCAAACTTGGGAACAAGAGGGATTCCCTCAGCTGGGACTTCTACAGACCAGAAAGAAGAGAAGAGATGGACCCCATCAGCACCACCATCAAGGAATTCAATAGTCTTTGCTATTCAATAGTCTTTGAACTCAATAGTGTTCCAGAACTCAGCTTCTAAGGGCTCTGAAGTTCTCTTTGAAGCCCACCTCCACTGAGAGAGCTGCACAGAAATTACATCACTGTGCAGACACCTCTAAGAAACAGAGCTAATACACTCAAGTGAAGTAGGACCTTCACATCAACTCAAAGGATAAATTCTTTCTCCACTGCAGATATACCAAAAAGTCTGGAACTGGTGAACGCTATGCCACATGTGCAGGAGTAAACTCAACATCACAAGAAACAGAGAACATAGGAAACATTACCCAAAAAAACACAAAATAGCTAAATTAATTCTAAATGTATATGTCCACTTATACTGTATGCAAAAATATATACTGTAAGAACATGAAAATAAATACGGAAAGATATTCTTTGAAAATTGTAACAAAAATTGAGGAATGATGACATACTCACATAAGCTTTATATAAAAGAGTTAATATAGAAAACACCATAAGAAGAAACAGGACATTTTATTAAGAAGTCAGTTTGTGGGACCGGAGGGTTAGCTCAGTGGTTCCGGCACCTGCCTTGCAAGCACAAGGTCCTGAGTTCGATCCCCAGTAACCACATACAGTGCTGGGCATGGAGACTCACGCTCACCAGCAATCAATACCACATACCACAATGCGGGGCGTGGTGGCTCACACCTGTAATCCCAGCACTCGGGAGGCAGAGACAGGAGGATTGCTGAGTTCGAGGCTTGCCTGGACTACATAGTGAGCTCAGAGCCAGCCTGAACTACAAAGCGAGACCCTGTCTCAAGAAAAAAAAGTCAATTTGTAAAAAAAAATAACATTAGTAAATACAACGTGAGAGCACCTAAATATACAAAGCAAATATCAACACAACTGAAAAGGAAAATGAATAACAATGGTGTTGGGTTTTAATTTTCTATTTTCAAGAATGATTATATTATCCAGATAGAAAATCAATATGGAAAAAGTGAATTTAAAATGATCCCATCGGGCTGGAGATTTAGCTCAGTGGTTCCAGCACCTGCCTCGCAAGCACAAGGTCCTGAGTTTCATCTCCAGTGACCACATACAATGCTGGGCGTGGTGACTCACGCCCACAGCAATCAATACCACATACCACAGTGCTGGGCATGGTGGCTCATGTCTGTAATCCCAGCACTCGGGAGGCAGAGACAGGAGGATTGCTGAGTTCAAGGCTTGCCTGGGCTACATAGTGAGCTCAGGGACAGCCCGAACTACAAAGCAAGACCCTGTCTCAAAAAAAAAAAAAAAAAGATCCCATCGCTCAGATGGAACTAACAGACAAGTACAGAACATACCATTGCACAACAGCATCACACATGTTCTTCTAAAGGGCACAGAAGACACTCTTCAGGATAAATCATATGTTGAGTGACATACTAAGTCTTAACATAAGAAGAATAAAATTACATCAATTATATTTTCCAAACAGAAGAGTATGAAACTAGAAATAAATAATGAAAAGAAACTCATAGACAGATAGGAATTAAAGACATTCAAGAACTAGTGGATCACAGCAGAAATCAGAATATAAACATTAAAAATCTTGAGATAAATGTGAAAAAGCAATATATCAAAATATATAGATAAAACAAAGGAAGTCTAAGAGGTGCATTGATACCAACAAATACATATCTTACAAAATAAAGATATCAAATAACTAGAAAGTTAACAAAATAATGCCCAAAACATAAAAATGAAAATAATAAAAAGCAGAAAATGAAATAGAGAAGACAAAAATGGAAAAGATCATATAAACTAAGTTTTCTGAAGGTATGTTGCAATTTATTGTGAAAAGTGCAAAGCTATTTAAAGAATAAAGTATTTTACAGCCATGTATGCCCTCAAACTATAATTTACTGTGAACTTCTACAAGCTGGAGAGATTTCAAAGGTTCTTACCAAAAGAGAATGATGAATGTTTTTTCTGTTTTTTGGTTTTGTTTTTTGCAGTACCAGGGATTGAACTCAGGCCCTTGTGCATCCAAGACAGGTGCAGTACCCCTTGAGCTACCCCAGCCCTTGTTTTGTTTTGTTTTGAGACAGGGTCTCACTTTGTAGTTCAGGCTGGCCCTTAGCTCACTATGTAGCCCAGGAAAGCCCTGAAATCAGCAATCCTCTTGCCTTTGCCTCCTGAGTGCTAGGATTACAGGCGTGAGCCACCAAACCCAACATTTGTGGTATGTGGTACAGACTGCCGAGGGTGTGTGCCACCATGCCTGGTATTGTTGCATGTGGTTATCAGGGATTGAACCAGGGACCTTGCACTTGCTCGGCAGGCACCAGGACCACTGAGCTAAATCTCCAGCCTGAAAATGATAAATGTTTGAGAAAACAGATAAGTTTAACCTGATTTACACATTGCATAAAATATAAATCTATCAAAACATCACGTGGTACCCTATTAATATGTACAATTTTCATATTTATATCAGTTAAAAAGAGAAATTCAGTAAGAAAAAATATTTTTTAAAACAAACTAAAGTTTGGGAAGCAGGCAAAAATGGACTGATACAAATACCCACAATAATTTTCTTTCAGAAGAGAACTTCATTCATAGCAAGGCACTAACTATTTTGGTGATCTGTAAGATTCAGATTTAGCAGAAGGGAAAAAGTTACTTTGAAGGTACAATTCTGAAACCCAAGTCACCAGGAATTCTAGATACAATCAAATCTCTAAAGTTTCATAAAGCATACAGAGAAGACAGGAAATTCTGTGTATCCATATAGATTCCCTCACCTTTTGAGGCTCTGCCCTTTGATTTCTAGACCACCTTGGAAAAGTTGTCTTAAGCCCTGAATAGCTGAATTCCTTCAAATGTAAAAATGGGCACAAAGTGATACCGGCTAGTTGTCACTGTCTTGGAAAGATCTGATACGTGGTAAGTAAAGAATCAATATCACACCCTTCTTTTAATGACAGGATTTCAATCAAAAGATAACACAATTTTGGAGGATACATACTATCTTTAGAGTTACTTTACCTGCACAAAAGGCCAGTACCAGATTCCACCATGGTATCAATCAGGTGTCTTGGTCACAAATAGTAGAAAAGAACCCAAGTTAACTTTTAAAAATAGGAGAATTCATTATAAGGATTATTTCTCACACTGTGCCTGCTTCCTTTTTTCTTTTTCACTCTATCTTCTTCTTCTCCAGTCCCTGGAATTACCCTATAGATGAAAATAGAAACTGAGTCTTGAATTTGTTTCTAACACAGGTTTCCATGGGAGAACTCTGACTGGCCAACACTGGGTAAAGGGCCCAGTGGGTCGAATTAACTACTTTCAGTAGTGCATGACTACACGCCAAGGCCTGCTGGACAATCCTGCTGGGGGTTAGAAAAAGGTCTGTCAAATAGGATGGAGAACATTCTGAATTAGGCAGGTTCTCAAAACATTCCTTTAACACAGGTGTACTATCACTTAAGAATTCCTGCTGCTTTTGCCACAGCCATGCTGCTAAAAATAATGTTTTTAAAGTGATAACTAGTATGTAGCAAGTTCCTATGAAGCCAGGTGTAATTCCTTTCAATGAGTAATGTCTTTCAAGAAAATGTACTCAAAGGAAGTAAGTCAAAACCAAAAGTGCATGTGTTTCTACAATATTTGGTTTGCTGCTGTTTATTTTGTTTTGTTTTTTGTGATACTGAAATTGAACTGAGGCTCTTTACACTGATATATAGCCACCGCCCTTTTTATTCTGAGTGAAGAATATCACTAAATTGTCCACATGGGACGTGGCATGCAATTCTCTTACTTCAGCCTCCCAGAGTGTTTGAATTACAGGGCTGCAGCACCATACCTGGTTTTCCAATATTTCCTTTTTTGTGAAAAGCATAGTTTAATAAATAGATAACCATAGAGAATATTAGGTAAATTATGATAAAAACTTTCAAAGAACTACTCTGTAGTCACTAGAAATGACCACAGGAGAAAAATTTTTAAGAAAAACCAGAATTTTGTGTCTTGCTTTCATTTTCATCTAACAATAACCAGCCATATAAGTTTCTTCAAATACTTACAAATATAAACTGCCTTGGGCCAGAGATTTAGTTCAAGCAAAAGGTCCTGAGTTCGATCCCGGTAACCACATACAATGCTGGGCGTGGAGACTCATGCCCACCAGCAATCAATACCACATACCACTGTGCCAAGCATGGTGGCTCAAGCCTGTAGCCTGTAATCCCAGCACTAGGGAGGCAGAGGCAGGAGGATTGCTGAGTTTGACACTTGTCTGGGGTACACGGTGAGCTCAGGGCCAGCCTGAACTACAAAGCGAGACCTGTCTCAAAAAATAAATAATAAAATAAAATAAAATAGAGTGCCTTATAAACTTTTAAAATAAGTTTTTAAATCTATATCCATAATTAAAGTACAATGACTGGCATTGTTTCATTGAAAGAATAGATTTTGCATTCTTATTTCAGAACTTGGCTTATTAATAATAGTAAAAACAGTGGCTTTATAGTAGAGTTTTAAATTAGGGATTGTAATACCCCCTGACATGTTGTGGTTGCTTAGAATTGCTTTTGCTATTCTAGGTTTCTTGTGGTTCCAGATGAATTTTTGTATTATTTTCTCTAGCTCTGTGAAGTATATAATTGGAATTTCTATTGGAATTGCATTGAATCTGTATAGTAGTTGTGGGAGTATAGCCATTTTGATGATGTTGGTTCTCCCTACCCAGGAACAAGGGATGTCTTTCCACTTTCTGATCTCCTTTTCTATCTCATTTTTCAGAGTCCTATAGTTTTCAGAGTAGAGGTCTTTCACTTCCTTTGTTAGGTTGATTCCTAGATATTTCATTTTTCTGGGTGCTACTATGAAAGGGACACCCCAATTTTTCTTTCAGTGAGTCTGTTGTTAGTGTAGAAAAAGGCTGTTGATTTTTTTTTTTTTGAGACAGGGTCTTGCTTTGTAGTTCAAGCTGGCTCTGAGCTCACTATGTAGTCCAGGCAAGCCTCGAACTCAGCAATCCTCCTGTCACTGCCTCCCGAGTGTTGGGATTACAGGCGTTAGCCACCACACCCAGCCAAAGGCTGTTGATTTTTGAGCGTTAACCTTGTATCCAGCAACACTACTAAATTTGGTAATAAAGTCTAGCAGTCTTTTGGTTTTTAGGGTCCTCTAGATAGAGTATCATATCATCAGCAAATAATGACAGTTTAACTTCTTCCTTTCCTGTCTTTATTCCTTTTATATCTTTGTCCTGCCTGATTGCTATGGCTAATGTTTCCAACACTATATTGAAAAAGAGTGGTGACAGCAGGCATCCTTGCCATAAAGAATGACAAGATTGATTCATTTATGTGCAAATGGAGACACCTGGAGGATACACGAATAAGTGAAATAAATAGATCACAGATAGGCAAATACTGGATCTTCTCTTTGATATGAGCACCTGTAGATGCAAATGAGCTATACAAATTATGACAGTTTTTGTAGAACAGGAAATTTCCATAGGAAATTTGGTGTGGGAATGTAATGAGGGGAAGGAATAAATATGATTCGGTGGGTAGGGATATGGGTAAAAATGAGAATTAACTTGTGTCATATACTGGTACCGATTCCCCAATGTTATATGTGATTGTGAGATGTATATAAATTGTACCAATAAAGAATTCAATTAAAAAATAGTAAAAACAATAACACAGTTTCTTTTACAAAGAACCTCCTTTATGTCACATATTACATTAGGTATTTTACATAGCTTAATTAATCCTCAGCAATTCTGTGAGTTTGGTGTTAGAATTACTACTTACAGTTAATAATAAAAAGTTTTAATAGGTCAGGACTGTCAAATTCGCCAGGATGATTCAAGGTTAAAGCCACACAGTCATACTGTTATGACTGACCTTCAGGTGATTCCCTAAGTGGTCCATGTTTTTTAAAAAATGCATTAATATTGGGTTATGTGTATGTACATATGCATAAATGTGTGTATGTATCTGTTTAAAAATGTTGGTGGAAATTTCAAAGTGAAATGAAATAGAAATAACAGATCCATTCTATTGATAGCCCACTGAAATTTTACCAAAAACTGCACACACAGCTATCATAACATTCCTTGGAGAAGAGTCAAAGTTTCAAGCATCCAAATTAGCTTAGTTAACAACATGTATAAATTTCAAAACCATTCTGTTTATATTACAAAACTCTCTTCCCTTCAATCATTCTTGAAAATATAAATCTCCTTCCACAAATTAATGTCCACCAACTAATTAAGTTGATACCAAGAAGAGCTCACACTATAATTTGTATTTGCTGAGATATTAATATATCTTATCCTATTATGATTTTCCCCTGTAGGCAAAATCAAGCAAGTACAACACATTTTAAAGTCATTTCACAGATCAAATCACTCCAAGATATGATGTAATTAGTTTTGTGACAGTAAGCATTTAATTAAATTATGGAAGAACAATTAATTAAATGACAAAAGAATGAAAACATCAAAAATTAAAATATAATTGACAATAATATGTCAAAAAGAGAATACTACTGTGGATACAAGTACTAAATTGACAGGATTCTCACAAAGAATAAAATTTTACTTACTGCAAGCACTGGAGCTATGTAAGAATTCGAAAATGTTTTTAAGTCACAACAATGTAACTATGCATTCTCACAGTCTCTGTGAAACATTTACAAGATAAATTTGAAGAAAAAATAACTGCAACTTTAACTGGGCAACATTTTTTGGAGAACACTTTTTTATAAACTCCTCCCTCTCCCAGAGTGTTGAGAGTACGCGGGTGCACCATCACAGATAGCTTCAAACATTCTTAATGTGGTCAAATATACCCCAGCACAAAAAGATAGTACAATGTGAAAAGCTACTATCCCTCCAAGGTAACTTTGGAATAGAAGAAAACTACTTATCACCACCTGATTTGAAAATGTACAAGCAATTAAGTTAGACAAGAGACAGAAATTAGAATAATGGAAACTACCATTGTTTTTAGAAGATGTGATTGCATACCTGAGAAATCCAAATGACTACAAGTAGTACTCAAATTCAGTCAGTCTGTATATATATATATATATATATATATATATATATATATATATATATATACACACACACACACACACACACACACACACACAAAATTTTAAAACCTACTATCTAAATATATAAATGATTTAAAAATATAATGGAAGAGGGCCGGAGATTTAGCTCAGTGGTTCCGGCGCACAAGGTCCTGAGTTCCATCCCGGTAACCACATACAGTGCTGGGCGTGGTGACTCACACCCACCAGCAATCAACACCACATACCACAGTGCCGGGCGTGGTGGCTCACGCCTGTAATCCCAGCACTCAGGAGGCAGAAACAGGAAGATTGTTGAGTTTGAGGTTTGCCTGGGCTACATAGTGAGCTCAGAGCCAGCCTGAACTACAAAGCGAGACCCTGTCTCAAAAAAAAAAAAAAAAGGAATTATCTATTCAGTGTTAAGAGAACATTTAATTTAGGGTAATTCATATAGAAATGTACAAGTATGAAGGGGCTTTCTATAAATTAATAATATTATTTAGAGCTAGGAATTTAGCTGAAGTGGTACCATGCCTACCATGGAAGCACAAGGACCTGAGTTCAATCCCCATACTGAAAAAAAAAAAACCACACATAATTGTATAGTACTTATTTGGTAGGAAAAAGAAATGACAATATATTATGACCCAGGGCATCAGACATGGTAGGCAATGTCTAGGCCACTAAGGCACACCAAGAAAAGTTCATTAAATATTGAAGAACAACAAAGAAATGATTATCAGCATTAGACACACAGGTATATAAAGCAACTAAAAGATAAGGCTAAAAAGGAGTCACAACCCTGCAATGCTGCAGATTACTTTTCAATCTAGTCAATAGACTACTGGGCTGGAGATTTAGCTCAGTGGTTCCAGTGCCTACCTAGAAAACTCAAGTTCCCAAATTCGATCCTCGGTGACCACATACAACAATACTGGGCATGGTGTCTCACACCCACCAGCAATCAATACCACACACCGCAATACCTGGAGTGGTGGCTCATACCTGTAATCCTACCACTCGGGAGGCAGAGGCAGGAGGATTGCTGTGTTCAAAGCTTGCCTGTGCTTCATAGTGAGCTCAGGGCCAGCCTGAACTACAAAGCAAGACCCTTTCTAAAAAAAAAAAAAAAAAAAAAAAAAAAAAAAAAAAAAAAAAAAAAAAAAAAAAAAAAAAAAAAAAAAAAAAAAAAAAAAAAAAAAAAAAAAAAAAAAAAAAAAAAAAAGCCAATAGAGTACTTCAAAACTAGATTTTAGAAAGAACTATTACAGTGACATTAACAAGTGCAATGCTTTCAATAACCCTCCCAAAACTCATATCGAATTTCTATTGTCAGTGGACAGTGTTGAAAAGTGGAAACTTTAGCAGGTACTTAGGTCATGAATATTGTTACTACAGGAGTAGGTTAGTTATTAAAGGAGTATTTCTTATAAATATGAGTTCACTAGCATGAGTATGCTCTACCCCTACTGTTCTGTCCCTCTCTCCTTCGAGCACGTTCTGTCACCACTGGATTCCCTCCACTGTGTTACAGTGCACTAGGAAGAGTGTTACAATTTGGACTGATGTCAGCTCATCCCTAAGGTTCAATTGCTGGAACCGCATTCCCCGGTATGGCAGTGTGAAGGTGGTAGAACACTGAAGAGGCAGATTCTAGTAGAGGCTGGTTATGTCACAGAGGCATTGCCCTCCAAAGAGACAGAGGATGGTCTCATGGAATATGGGTTTATAAAAAGTGAGCCCACTCCTCTGCATGCACTGGCTCCCTTTCCTCTCTGCCATGTCATGACTCAGATAGCAGAACTTCACTGGCTATTAATACTAGACTATTTTGACTCTCCAGTGGCCAGAATTGTGAATAAAAATAAAAGTACATGCCTGCCAAATTTTGTTTTGTTTTGAGACAGAGACTCACCATGTAGCTCAGGCTGGCCTTTAACTTGCAGGGATCCTCCTGCCTCAGCATCCTAAAACCTACGATTATAGGTGTGCTTGACCACACTTAATGTAGGTTCTAGTATGTTCATTACAGTAACCAAAAGTGAACCAAGAGAAAGAACTTCACAAGAGGCAGGCCCTCAGTCTTGGACTTTCTTGTCTCCAGAATTGTGGGAAATAAATTATTTACAAATTACCCACTCTGTGGTATCCTACTATAATAGCAGAAAATAGACAACATAAATCATACAATCATTGCATTGCCTAAAATAAGCAAAGTTATGCTGCATTGCCTAACCCTACATTTCAAAGCCACCTCGTAATAAAAGTTAACTCCTCCTTCACCATCCATTCCATCACGGGTCAAGTGGCTGCAGAGGCTCTCACACGTGGTACTTCATCAGCCCCCACGTGGAGGGAAAAGTACCCCACAGTCTCTCACCATAACCCAGAAATGGCCCATGGCCCTTCTTCACTCAACACACTAATGGGAACCAGTCGTTTTGCTATATACCAAGCACAAAGAAGAATATGGGAGTAATGTTTTGACGAGATACAGTAATAACTTTCATAACCATTTTGGTGAACAATGCATAATGCATTTTAAAAATACTATTTAAATATTTAAAAGGTCACTTTAAAAGGTTACACACTGTGACCCAATAATCAACTTGTAGAAAAAAGTTAGTAAATAAATAAGAAATATCTTTATGTAATTATACATAAATGGATAACCATATTTTAATCCTAAATAAAAAACAAACTAGATTGAGTACATTTTTTTCTTTTCACTTTCAGAGGCAGCTAAATGCCTACCAATCACCACCACCCCTTAAGAAAAAACAAGTTATAAATAGCTATAAACAAGAAAGCAAGCAAGCCTAAATGAAAATACAGTGCTTTACCTTTAATGACAGGGAAATTGATCAACTCTTTTATGCATTCCAACTGCAAGACTGAATTCTGAGAGCCTTCTGAAAGGAAGTAATATAAGATGTTTATATTAACACTTTTATCTCAGGCCCTGGGGTAGATGTTTTAATAATTTTAATACAGGTTATTTCAATTTTAGGAGCAATAAATGTCCTCATTTAATCAGGTTTTCACTGACAATGGAGAGTAGAATATTACAGCATATGAAAAGATATTAAGACCAAAAAAGAGACTAATTTCACTGTAATTATAGGACTACACACACACACACACACACACTTAAAAACGAGGTTAATTTGGCCAACTGAAGGCAAAGTAGTACTCGCCATAAATTCTAAAGGAAATATAATGGAATACTACTAACTTCAATTCATACAGTCTTGCGAGTGAATTCTACTTTGCTCTTATAATAACTTACTGAAGAGTGTGGACAAACATTTAATGTCTCTAGGTATCTGTGTGCTTGCCTACAAGATGGAGCAGTATTTATACATATCTCACAATGTGTTGTGGAGATTTAATGAGAAAATATTTGTGTGGCATTTACTGATCTGAGTAAGACAAAACATGCCCATATGTGTGTGTGCATGTGCATGTATCAAAGGGAAAAGAGAAGAAAGGTAGAGACAAAGTGATGGGAAAAGGAGAGCAAGAGAGAGACAAAGAGGGACGCTGATTCTAAGGAAAGCCCTCATGCAATTATAGCTGTTGGCAAGTCCACAACCTGCAAGGTAGAACAGAGAAGACAGTATGTGAAGACCTGCTACACTTCTCTTCCAATATTCCTACTCTTTGAAATAGCAAACAGTTTGAAGAGTTTTTGATCGTTGAAACAATTAATGATAGTTTTGAATTAATTGGTCCTGCAGCAGCTTGCTCCAACTGCCTCACTGATACTTCTCCTGAGTTCCATACAAAGCTTTTCCAGTGACAGTGGCCTGACATTTCTTACTGTCCATATGTGTTCTCTTGCCTAGTTAGATGACAGAATGGCTTCCAATTCCAATCAAAATTCTCCTATTAGAATTTGGGCCCAGAGATTTAGCTCAGTGGTTCTGGTACTTGCCTAGCAAGCACAAGGTCCTGAGTTCAATCCCTGGTAACCACATACAACAATACCGGGCATGGTGACTCATACCCACCAGCAATCAGTACCACATACCACAAAGCTGGGCGTAGAGGCTCACACCTGTCATCCCAGCACTAGGGAGGCAGAGGCAGGAGGA
>PVIC010002376.1:0-78309 GCA_004025085.1 Thryonomys swinderianus
TAAAGAAGATGGATTTTTTAAAGGTGCAATGGAGTACTACCCTGCTACAAGGAAAGATAAACTTCAAACATTTCTAACTAAATGGATGAAACTTGAGACCACACTTTTAAGCAAAATAAATTAGACACACATGTTTAAATACCACATTGTTTCTCTGGTGCGAGAAGCCTAAGGTATAAATAAGGCCCCAAATGTATAAAAGAAAGGGAAAGAAAATGCTCAAATGAGACAGGGAGCAAGGCAAGGGAATGGGAAAGGAAAGAAGAGACAAGGAAAAAAACAAACAATGCTTTTGTAAAAAAAAAAAAAAGGAGGGAAAAGGGGATTGAAGGGAGGGGATAGGGAAAAACAAAGCAGCAAGATACATCATATATAGGTGCAAATTGCCTATGATGAGTGTGATCAGTATGTATATCTAACATGTACCAATAAAGTAAAATAAGAAAACACCATGAGAGCTTTTGATGCTGCAGGGAAGAAGCAAGAACACCTTCTGCAGAGCCCCAAGGATGAATGAGCTGTCACCACCCAGGGAAGGTGCACCATGGCTGTCGTAGATACAATCAAGACTATGCCATGGGAAGAATTGGGTTTAGGAAGCAGTAAAGCTTATTTATTTCCCACCTTAAGCCACATTATTATCCCAACTGGAACATGGAAAATTCTGGGACAGCAGAAAAAAAAAAAAAAAAGGAAAAACTGAATTAAAACATGGCAGCCAGCACAGGTAGAGAACCAAAGTGAAGTTCTAAAGTCCTCCATGCTGAACCCACCTGCCAACATAAACACTTACCATGTGTCTTGAGGCCTCCTGGGTACCTCTGCTTTCTTTAAAGTAGATTAGCTCAGTCCCACTTGCTGGTTCTCGTGTTCTTACGTTTTGTGGATCAATATCTGGGTCTGCCCTTTAAAACTTCTCGGCAATAATGCATGAGTTGTTCATGCTCTTTTATTGATAAAAGCTACCCCCTCATTTGTGTGGTTTTCTTAAAATACACATGGATTTTCCCTGTAGAACTTGGAGTACTTTGTAAAGCATAAAAAGGTCACAAATTATCAAAGAAGGGATACCCCAAGAGTATGTACCCCATTTATGTTTATGGTATGGAAGAATATGTTTAACTATTATCACTTAATTATAAATTAAAATACTCCATCATAATATTTCTGTTCTTAAAACTGCACAACAGCTTCACGATGTAAGAAACCTGTACCTGCAATGTACCCCTACACCTCCTGTCCCTTCATGGTGGCACACTGAGACAGGACTGCAGTACACATTCTGGGCGCAAAAGAACACCAATTATTTCCATCCCTGATAGGCTGAGGTGGGGGTAGGAACAATCTGCTCCTCCCATCTAACCTCAAGTCATCTCTGGGGTCCTGTTGCAGAAAGTGGGAAAGAGGGCATGTTAGACCATCCCGGAACTTCACATGTAGACAGAGGCTTGCCAATCAGCATTTACTCTTCCAGGCCAGTGTATTGTTCCTCTCTGAAGTGTCAATGGTGAAGTAATCTGAGAATAGCTAAGTGTGTCAGCTTTTCTTCACAGTTTCATGGGTATATCTGGGTGCCCCCTCCAAGATTTATGAGCTCAAAGGCCAGACCAGGTGACTGAATCATGGGGCACAACAGCTAAATGTAATGGAAGGAGCTGGGCTGGTCCCAAGATCAGGTCACCAGGGAATGACCTGGAAGGGTGTGTCTCCCTCCCCAGGTCCTTTTTCCTATCTCTGCTTTCTGGCTGCTTCCCTAAGACCAGCTTTCCTCTATCTCAGGCCCCTCCACTCCACTGCTGACCATGCAAGAACCGAAATTTCTAAAAATTGCGAGCCAAAATAAATCTCTCCTCCTTCACACTGCAGGTGTCATGCATGTCTCAGTGATGAGGAAAACAACGAATATGCACTGTGCCAAATGCCTGAGATAAACAACTGAAAGGAGGAGAGGTTTACTTTGGCTCATGGTTTCAGAGGTTTGGTTGCATGCTCCTTTGCTTTGGAACTGTCGCAAAGCTGAAGCATCATGACACAAAGAAAATTCCGAGAAAAGCATCACCTCAGGGTAACCAGAGAAAAAGAGAAACAGAGGCGAGGAGGAGGGGTCAGGAATTACCCATACCCGGAAGCCACGCCTCCATGCTTTGCGGCCTCCAATGAGGCCCCACCTCTAGTTTACATCATCATGTCCCAGTAATGCCACCAAATTCTGATTTCATCAGTGGCTTAATCCACTAGTGAAGCTAAAACTCTTGTGATTCAGTTATTTCCCCAAAGCCCAGTAGCAAGAGAGCCTTTAACACAATGAGAGGAAAACTGGAAGCCATTTTAGACAACTGTAGGAATGAAACAAACCTCTTCCTTCACGAATCATTTGATTGCTTTTTAAAGTTTTCCTTATATTGAATAGGATCTGCTTCTTGTAGTTTCTACTTGTGGCCCTTAACTGTGTGTTTAATGCTAGATAAACCAAATGCATACTTTCACAGCTTTCACTCAGAGTGACTTTCCCCCACTGGTGAGTGTGAGTTGCGTAATGCAAACCCAAAAGGAAAATCACCTTGAATAATAGCACGACAATACGTGGAAAGTTCAAGGGCTACAAATACCGTCTCATGGTTTTGAACTGTGTGGTTAAAGATTCTGAGAGTTGACAGATTAGTCAGGGAATTTGTCAAGAGTATTAATTACAAACTTTGAAAACTTGGTCAGTGAAAGTTCATCTTAGCGCATCTTGCAAATATGATCAAAGTCTTTTCAGTACTGATTTGATGATTCTTAACCACAGTGTGTGAAGAATGAAGTTTTTCATTAGAAATCACTGATGTAACAGAGCCCATCTTCAAGGAAGATGAATCACTGAACTATTACACTTCATGCGCTCCCTCCTCTCGGCCTCCCTACTCCTGCTCTCCATTCTAAGCGCTTGACGAGGCATTTGGAGCTGCTGCAAAAGGAAACTGTGGTTGTAGCAGAAGCAGCACAGCTCAGAGACACACCCCACGGGGGGGGGGGGGTTGAAAGCTGAGTATGTGATATTTTGAAAACCATGAAAATGAATCTGGGGGTCTATTGTGATTTGGGGAGTGAAATAAATTTACAACTGGCTGGAAACTTGAAAAACGGAGGAGTACACTGTGTAGCTGGTTAGGGTAAAAGAAAGAAGTCCTGTCCATGTTTCCTTCTAGAAAAACAATCTGTTATTTGGGCACTTTTTTTTAAGAATCAAAAACAAAGCGCTGGCATCTAAAGTATGGAAAACGAAAATAAAAATATATCAGTGCAGCTTCTCCAAATCACTGGCCTGTTTCTAGCCCTCGCTTCTACCGAAGGTATCTTGTCTACACCTGTCAGTGGTGTGGACGCAGGGTTCTTTGGGATTCACACTAACTGCAGGTGGGTTTTGCACAGCGGACCGTGCACAACGGTACCAAAGCCTAGCCTGCCTCTACTGTCCCACTCTGCCCAGTTTCAGGAAGCTTTGCCTGCCGCCAGCCAGCCCATCTGAAGGCGCCAGTCTGGGGAGAGTGGGGTAGTTCTTTACCTTCACCTGTTCTGAGGCGCTTCCTGGTCGTTGCTTCTGAGCGCCAGAGGGTGGCACCCTAGACACTCTGGAGGTGAAGAGAAGACAAGGGAGAAAGGCCGAAGGAGAAGCTCATTCTCGGAACTAGCCTCCAATTTCCCTGGGCGAATTTGGGGACAGAACCTTGTTTCAAATCCCTTACCGTAAAATCCAATGGTTCTGCCTGACGGGGTGCCAGAGAGGAATTCTAAGATGAGAAAGGCTTGCGTGGGTTACTTATACCCAAGTAATACACGCAGTCTCCGGGACTCCGAAGGGAAACTAATTTCCGCGGCTGCTTGGAGTGAGCGGAAAGCGCCGCGCCGCTCCGCACTAGATCGCGCTGGAGAGCCTACACCTGGCCTGTCCTCCTGTCAGGTTTCGCGGTTGCTGGATTTGTGCCACTTGGTAAAGAATGATGCCCTGGGAGCACTCTCCACCTTTTAACCGTCCATGCACTAACCTCCACGCACCAATCGCTGGCATTCCCACCGCGAGGGCCACCTGGGCCTTCTACCTCCACCGAGGCAGCCGCTGGCCGGGGAAGCCGAGCGCTCTCCGTGGCTCAAGCCTCCAGCCAAACTGTGACGTGTGACGGCCGTGGAGGGAGGTACGGCGGCCGGTCCTGGGCCAGAGTCCAGGATGGCACGTCCAGGGTCGCAGCCCCCTGGAGTTCTGCTCACCGAGCAGAGGTCTGGGAGAGGCTGGCGAGGACGGGACGCGAGGTTGGCTAAAAGGGACCCAGACAGCTGCCAGTCAGTGCTTCGCTCTCTCCAATAACCCTGTCTGGCCAGGTGCGACCTTGCCCAGCTTGGGCACCCGATCTCCCTGGACAATCAGGGTGGACTCCCCCCCCCCCCGCAGCGCGAGTGCAGCCCAAGGCTGGTGTCGCCAAAGCTCTCTCGCTGTCAGCGGTGACTCAGATTCCCAATGATTTCCAAAACCTCTGATGCTGGGTAGAAAAAAAATCAAAACATAAAAATCCAACACTCAGGCAAAAAATAAACAGAAAGGAAAAAAAACCACTCCGAGCGCGGGCGGGCAAAGGTTCAATTCAGATAGTGCCGTTTTCACAGTGAATCAGACCCTCTCGCACTCGCGGAGGAAGGGAAGGAGCGGGAGCCCGCACTCGTGCTCTGCGAGGAGCTCGCTCGCTCGGGCTGGTCCTCCCTCGTAGGCGGCTTCCGGAGCGCCAGACAACGCGGAAAACCTCTCACAACGTGAAATTGCTCCTCCTTTGGAAGAGCCCAGACGCAACGTTTAATAACAATATTCAGAGTTGGGAAAGCGCTTCCGCTCCTCGGAGAGTTAGAGAGTGGGCTCAAGAAATACTCCGTAATAAGTTAGTTTCGGAACTTGGGGAGACACAAGTCCTGTGGTCCGCGGATTTCCCGTTGCCCGACTTCATTCCTCTCTTCCCCAACGCGGCTCCCATCAGCGATAGACAGTCCCCTGCCAGCGTCAGCCGGAGCGATGTCCCAGATCAGCGACCCAAGACTCCCTGACGTCCCCACGCGGCCCAGCGCTGTCTCCGCGCGCTCTACGCAGTCCCCGGCCGCAGGAGCTGCGGTCGCCCGGTCGCTCCACGCTCCCTAACACAGCCCGAGTTGCCTCCAACAAGAACCGCTGCCTCCCAGCCAGCTTCTTTGCTGAGTTCCTAAAAGCCCTAAGCAGATTGCTTTCCCCGACGTCCTTGGTTTAAAAAAAAAAAAAAAAAAAAAAGACTCGTGAATTCGCAGTAGAGTAGCGGAGTGGCGGAATTAGCGGGAATAGACCAGGAGCGATGCCGCATTCTTCCGCCTGGTTCTTTTCCGGTCCGGGTCTGCCCCGTCGACACCGCAGAGAGCGCCGAGCACGCAGGCAAGAGGCCGGCTTGAGGCTCGGCGCCCGCGCTGCAAGTTGGGCTGCTTCCCCCGTGGGGCGCGCAGCGGCCGCCCGTAGGGCCGAGGACAGGAGAGCGTGCGGCCTGCAGGTCGGTGCTGCGCGTCCTGCCTCTGTCCCGCTTGTACCGAAACTTTCAGTCCCGGGGAACCAGGGCCTCCACCTCGGTCTAGACTCAGGGAGGAGACTTTAACCTGACGCTGACGTGTGTCACGCTATTATTAGATCTGCTTAGGAATTTCAGAGACGACCAAGGTGGCCCGACGGGGACAAGGCCCCTTCCTGGCCCCGTC
Organism: Thryonomys swinderianus; assembly: GCA_004025085.1. Classification (NCBI taxonomy): domain Eukaryota; kingdom Metazoa; phylum Chordata; class Mammalia; order Rodentia; family Thryonomyidae; genus Thryonomys; species Thryonomys swinderianus. The sequence continues at coordinate 5,737 of PVIC010002376.1, forward strand.
CTCTGAAGCGAGTTTTCCAAATCATCACCTGGGAGGGCGTAGTGAGGTGCTCCATTTCGGCTCCGAAGTTCCACTCCCCGGCCGGCTGTCTCAAAGCCCCGGGCGGAGGACAGAGCACCGGGGGCAGGCTGGAGGCGTGGGGGTGGCCGCGGGCTGGGACGGCAGTCACCAGTGCCGATACACGAGAGTTGGCGGAGTGGGGTCTCCCGGGGAGTTGCGAGGTGTGGCTGCAGACTTCCACAAGATTGGGGATGCGAAGGGAGTGGGGGCGGATACTGGGCCCACGAAGGGCCCTGACCTCCCGGCCCCCGCCAGCCTGGACCCTCGGGGGCATAATGCCCGCCGGTGCTTTGAGAGCCCGGCACATCTGGAGGTTCCAACCCGGCCCACGTACAACCAGCCTTCTCTCGCCGGGAGGCCGAGGCTCTCCTCCGTGCCCCTTTTCCTTAAAATTATTTCTTTTGAGTTGTTTCAACTTCCCTATTTTATCTGCTCTGCGCACACGCGCATCTCGCCCCACGCTTGGGCTGCGGGAGGACGCTCCTGGGTCGTGCCTGGGCCGGCTCCTGGACTCTCGGCCCACGGCCGGCCCTTCCTCACGGAGAGAAGCTGGCAAGTGCTCGAGGGGTGACAGGAGGGCGCCTACGTGTCGCGCGCGGGCGAAGTGAGCTTCCTGCTGCTCTGGGTCCTGCCCAAGGGAGAATTCACGGACCCAGGGCCACGCTCCGCTCCCCCGAGAACCACCCCGAACCCCTCGCCTGGGCCCGAGCAGCTGAGAAACTCAGGACGCCGGGCGCCCCCAGAGGGTTCTCGCTGGCGGTGAGGCTAGGCTGGGCTCACAGCGTGCCCGAGCGCCCTTTCTGTTCCGCGCAGGCCGAGACTGCCACCCGGAGGGGTGCGGCGAGCCGCACCGCTGTGGGGGCTGGGCGCACACGCCGCCGTCTGCCGCCGAGTCACTCGGGTAAACACGCCCGGGCCGGCGGCGCGCGCGGCTGGGAGGCCGGAGGGGCGGCCTCCGCCTCTACCTGTCCCCGCCTGCACGCGCCGGCGGCCCGAGCTGCCCAGGCGGCGCGGGGCGGGGCTTGGCTGCCCCCTCGCTGGGACCCGGCCTGGCGGGGCGGGGCCTGACGGGGGCGGGGCCCACAGTGATTGGGCACGGGCGCGGGGCCGCCAGTCTGAGAGGAGCTGCAGGGCCACGCAGGTTTCACTTCGCTCCGCGCAGCCTGTGGGTCGCGAGCTTGCAGGAGTGCAGCGTTCTTCACCGCCGCCGTCGCCACCTCCAGCGTATTCTTGCAGTTCCCCTGCGATTCTTGTCCCACTGCAGTCAGCACCTTGGCAGGCAGCTTGAGTTGCACCGCTCCCGCCACCGCCTCGGCGCCTTTCCCTGGCCCTGGTACCCCCAATGTCTGACTCTGACTCTCGAACTGAGAAGCGCAAGGTAAGTACATCCGTATCCCGAGGAACGGGCTGCGGACGGATGGAAGACCGGCCCCGGAGCCTAACAGGTTCCATCTACTGCCGGCTTCCCGTGCACGTGTAGGCCGAGACGCGCGAGTCTGCACTGTTTATCGCCAGGCGGGAGGATGCGATCTCTGCGGGCCGGAGTCCCTCCCGGCAAGATCAGGGGAAGGGTCATAGGCACTGAAGCTGCGGGCACCTGGCCCAGCTGTGGCTCCGGCCGGGATGCGCACGGAGGCAGCGAGCGGTACAGACAGAGAAGCGCATGCTGTTGGCCCCGGCCGGGAAGCCGGGGACTCGCTCCTCGGTACCAGGCTGCGAGCCTGGCCGGGAAGTCTCGCCGGCGGCCCCCATGAGCGACCGCTCCGTATGGCGGGTCTCGAGTCTTGGCTCCTAGATGAGAATATTTACAGAACGGCGGTGGTGGTTTAACTTGACAAGCCTGGGCTTTGCTTTTTACTCACTCACGCCCAGGTTTCAAGGCAGCTGCCGAAGTCGTCAGTCTCTTGGACGGGCCTGGGGGGGTCCCGCTAAGTCAGCATGCATCCTTTGGACTGTCAGCCCCTGGATCCCCGGACAGTGAGAGGCCGAGGGCCTCGTCCAGTCCCCACGGCCGTGCGGGGGATGAGTCCCGGGCAGCAGAACTTGCTCGAGCCGCGCGGTGTAGGCGGTCGACGCAGTGCCCCCGGGGACTGCTTTTCCCGGGGTGGGAGCTGCTTCCTGGAGTGGAAGCTGCTGCTGCACGGTCCGCTGGACGCCGGGGTGGGGTGTGGGTGTGCACGCCCCGGGCCTGGGGTGGACGCTCAGATTGGGTGCGTGTCCGTGGCGCGCGGGAAGACGGGAGGAAGTTCCTGGAGCCGGGGGAAGCCGTGCTGCACTGAGCTAGTGCAGCCTTTGGGGTCCTCACACCGACAGGCCTGGACGTGCTCGTGAGCTGCCCCGCCACCCCTCCCCTGGGAGAGCGCGGGTCCTATTTGTCTCTAGGTGACCCAGCGACCGCAAGTTCTGCGGCACGCGCAGAGCCCCAGCCGGGCCTAGGGGCGGGGCGGCCGAGGCGGCCCGGGACACGGAGCTCTGGCCGAAGCAGTCCGCGCGGCGCTTGTAGGCGAGTTTGTCAACAATCGCCTCGCCCGCGGCGGCCAGACCTGTAGGCACCGCCCCCGCCGCCTCTGCCCATTGGCTGCAGAGAGGAACCACCGCGCGCCGGCCAATTGCGAGCACGGGCACTCGGCGCCGGCGGCGCGGGGAGGTCGGCGGTGCCGGCCGCGGCGGGCGCAGTGCGCGAGGGGAGGAGCGGGAGGAGGCGGAGGATGTCCCCGGCGGCGGCGGCCGGCGCAGCGCGGGCCAGAGGCGCGTCGCGTGAAGCCCTCGGCTGCTGGGCGCAGCGCGGCGGTGGCGGGCGGGCGGGAAGGCGTGGGCTCTGCGCAGCCCGGGGAGGTCTGAACCCGGGCGCGGGGTTTAGTTCCCTGCGCCGCGTCCACGGTGACAATCCGGGGCCGCCGGGTCGGCGCAAGGCGCGGGCTGGACGCCGCGGGGCCCGGGCTGGAGCGCGGACGCTACACTCTGAAGGGAAGGGGCGGACGTGAGTGGCGGTGCGGTGGCCTCGATAGGGAGGGTCTGGGCTGGAGAGGCGGCGCGCCTGGGCTTGCCGAGCGCACAGGGATAGTTGTGGACTTGGCACGGGTGTCGGGACGGCTCGGAGAAGGGGTCTCACACCTTGAGCAGTGCACCTAGCAGTGCGGCTGCAGGTCGGGCAAGTTCCGTCCGTTTCTGTGCGGCGCGCTGGCGGGACCCGGAGGGACGGGGGCGGAGAGCGTCTGGGCCGGGCGAGCTGTGCTCAGAGTTACAAACTCTATTGTGACGCACTTACTACGGCTGACGGCCGCTGCCAAACCTTCCCCAGACTTGCTGCCCTCAGCAGTTTCGGCGAACAATGGGGCCGGAGCAGGGAACGCGGCCAGCAGCCTGCAATCGCTGCATCTGCGCCCGCTGCTACGCTCCAGCGCGGTATCTGATCCCGGGAAATCAGAGCCCGCTGGGAGTTCTGACTTGATTCAAGGCTTTCCGGAGCAAAAAGTACATGTGAATAGGCTTCAGACTTACGGCTGCCCTTGCAACTTGCCAGTTTGTTTATGTAGAAGCACCAGTTTCACGAGCGATTGACATTGTTGCTGTTTTGCTTGGCGGTTTGGTTCCACCTCCCCACCGCCACCACCAAAAAAGATAATCATATGTTTGTTATTTTAAGTGCATTTTTGTTTCAGATTGTCGGAGTAGCAAATAACATCACTGGATTTTAGTGTACTGTATTTGGGGTGAACTCTTAAAGATTGTTAATAGGTGAAGACTTGCTGACTTATTTCATTATGATTATTGTTTTGCCAGACAATCTTAGATTTGTTTCTTTTACTTGCAGAAAAAAAGACCAAATGGCCAAGCAACCTTCCGATGTAAGTTGTGAATGTGACGGAGAAGGTGGACAATTGCAGCCTGCTGAGAGGCTGCCCCAGCTCAGGCCTGGGGCACCTACCTCCCTACAGACGGAGCCCCAAGGTAATCCCGAAGGCAGTCCCGAAGGCGAAGGGGACCGCTGCCCCCACGGCAGCCCACAGGGCCCGCTGGCCCCACCGGCCAGCCCTGGCCCTTTTGCTACCAGATCCCCGCTTTTCATCTTTGTGAGAAGATCTTCCCTGCTGTCTCGATCCTCCAGTGGGTATTTCTCTTTTGACACAGACAGGAGCCCGGCACCCATGAGTTGTGACAAATCAACACAAACCCCAAGTCCTCCTTGCCAGGCCTTCAACCATTATCTCAGTGCAATGGGTAAGCGATACCCGGGTAAGAGGCAGTTGGCATGTGGTTGTTTGAGTATCTGTTTCAAGGCTGTGTGTACTATTTAAAATCCCTGTTTAGAACCCTTCGACTGTTGTGTGCTGTAAGTTGATGGGAATGGAGAAATTGTCAAAATACCAAGATGGCGTTTTCTAAAATGTTCCGAAGTACACAGCACTTCAGTCTGGGGGGCTGTAAAGCTTGCATCTCTGTTACCTTCTTCATTAAGCTAAAGCATTTATCCATGGCATGATCTAACTGCTAAGGTCTAAGTGTTAAGGACATTCTACTTGAAAAGGATCTGTTCCGTTAAAGAGAAGAGCTTACTATAACTAAAAGTGTTAATAAGTGTACCCCTTTCAAAAATGTGTGTAAAAAATGGACTCATCCATAGAAGCAGTACCAACGCAGAACTGTGAAAATGGTTTGTTATGTACCAAGGTTCCTCTTTGGGATTACTGTTTTGGAGGGATCACTAATGAGGGTAGCTGCAGGTTTAGGATTAGAGGCAATGTTAGGATTACAGGTAGGACAGCTGGAGGCCAGAAGTCAAACCAGTGAGGGGCAGCCCCGGTGAGCACTGTGCCATGTCCCAAGGCCCCCTGACTGGGGCCATGAGGACTTGTCTGAGTGCAGGTATTGAGAGATAATCCCAGGAATGCAGATTTTGAGGCCAAACATCCTAACATTTAAACAATGATGACTAATTTAGATCCCTTTAAAACATTATGTAAACTGTCTTGAAACATCTGAAAATTTGGTTTGACTTAACGCCCCCCCCCCACCCCGATTGTGCCTGAGTGTGCGGTTCTGATAACTGTGGGGAAGGGATGGGCCTGTTGTTCAGCTGGCCATTTCCAGCGGGACAGTGATGTCTAGATCACTGTGCACCAGGATCCCATTCGGCCTCTGTCCAGATCAGCCTGCCTCGTGCACAAGACTCAGGTAAACCCGTAGTGTTCTGGATTAGGAAAGCCAGTGAGGCTTCAAATGAAGTTTAGGTCATGTGTCATGCTAAAGGCTAGCTGAATGTCTTCAGGCTGATCACCTGAATCTTGGTGCACAGTGAGAGAACGTTTGTATTCTTGAGTGTGGTATGGCTATGTCCTCATCCCCTGTGGTGAGGTTAGTTGGGCAAGTGCACCCTGTTGTTAGCGATGGGAAGAACTTCAGAGCAGTTGTGGTTTATCAGTCTGTACACGCTGGGCAGTGTCGGGCAGTGTGATGAAAGTACTAGTACCCACATGTTTGGCTGCGCAGCCCCTGTGGACTGCTAGGGAGACTTTCAGAAGGCCCCTCCATGGGGAAAGGAACTAGAAAGCTACCATAGTTCCTACCAGGGCCACTGCTCCCGTGCTGATGTCAGCCTTAAAAGTTCTTGGAGTCTACTTCCCATGAAATAGTCTGGGTATATATGAAGCTACGGCATTCTTAAAGAGTGAACAGGTCTTTATGGTATGTGTGCTTAAAAACCTGTTATTTTAAAGACCCTGTGGAAGCTGTTACACTTTTACACTGCAGACCTATGCAGTAGTCTCTGCAGGTGGTGGCTTAAAGCCTGAGAATCATTTCTCCTTCCCTGTTCCATAGAAATAGTGGGCAAGTGAGTGTATTTTTTACTGTAAAGATGGACATGAATGTTTTCCATAGTGACAAACACCACTTAACAGGCTAATTATAATGTAAGCACTGTTACTTGAGATGATAGATACAGAAAGTTAAAGATTACAATCTAAATTGTTAGCCAGAGTTACTGGTTATACCTGTGAAGTAAAGTAGGGGATCCTCAAGTGTTACTTTAGCATATGAACCACATTCCATTAGGTTGGTGTGATAATTTAGGATTTAATGCATAGGATTTACAGAGTTGGTTTGCATTAATCTACCAAGATAAAGATTTAGCATTAAGTTCTTGGGAGATTTGTTTTTGGGGAGGTTGATTTAGGGTAGGGAGAATGCAGGAAATTCGGATTCTAGTAAAGGAGGAGGACTTGGCCAAATGTGAGTTTATTAAATTGATTTTTTTTTTTTGCCCAAGTACTGGGGATGGAACCCAGGGGTACCCTGCCAGTAGACTGCCCCAGCCTCATTTATTTATTTAAAGACAAGATCTCACTAAGTTGCTCAGTCTGGGATTTAACTCTCAGTACTCCTAAGTAGCTGGGAGTACAGGTGTGGGCCGTCAAACCCAGCTTAAGTTGGTCATTTTTTGTAGTCTATAACTCCTTGCCCCAGCCATCCTCACAGTATTTCCTCTGAAGACCACTTAACACTGAGCTGATAAGTGGTTCTCTTATCTTTTTGGCCTTGTTTAATATTCCTCACTCCATTTCCATTAAGAACTTCAATGATGCTTTTGACAATTTATTGCAAAATGCATTTTTCACAAAGAAGTCTTTATGATTAGTTTGAACCACTGAAACATGAATGTAAGGTTACAAAGAGGTTCTGCTTAGCCAGGGGCTCCTACAGCTGGCAGAATAGTTTTCTGTTCAGCGCCCTGGGGTAGAAAACAACATGCCTTGAAGTTTTACTCTTGCATCTTTGTTCTAGTGAGAAAGTAAAAAGTTTTACCAGGGATGCACAGCAGTCCTGCATTTGAAGAAAGTCTTCATGGTTTTCCCTTGGATCTGATTTTTCTGAAGAAATGTTGAAAGAATATTACATTTATCGTGGGGAAACACAGTTTGTATACTTTAACTCCATCTTGGCCTCCATACACTCTGGGAGGATTCACTTGACAATTCTTACGATTCTAATAAAAGCCACCCCTGAGTGTTGGTTCACTGAGTGCCTTTTTGGGTCGATGTCTTACACTGTGTGTTTTTTATGCAAATTATATATTAAATCCTATACACGTTTATACTCTGAAGTCTGTGTGATCAGTACAATTGGAAATAGGAGTGGAGAAAAGTCAGAGTACAGCTGATGTTGACCCCCCGTGTCATGGTAGTACTCTTGTTGGCTGGCATGCCAGAATTCCTGGGTGGGAGCTGCTCAGATTCGTATTTGTACCCCTTAGCAATTTAGGAGTCCTTTTTGTACAGCTGGTAATCATCTGGTCCCCTCTTTTTGATTGAGAGCTCCCTTGGGTGGGGGACCAGAGTCCTGCAGACACTAGGGAGTGCCTGAGTGAATAGAAGCCTAGGAAATACTGGATACTCAATTATTTTTATGTGAATTACATGCAGAAATAATATTTCCAGTATATATGCTAAATAAATTGCAACTTCTGTTGCAGTAAAACAACAGCATGGGGCCGGCACCTGCCTTGCACACACAAGGTCCCTGGTTCGATCCCCAGTAACTGCATACAATACTGGGCATATTGACTCGTGCCCACCAATAATCAGTACCACATATCACACAGTGCCGGGCATGGTAGCTCACGCCTGTAATCCCAGCACTCAGGAGGCAAAGGCAGGAGGATTGCCATGAGTTTGAGGCTTATCTGGGCTACATAGTGAGCTCAGGGCCAGCCTGAACTATAAAGTGAGACCGTGTCTCAAAAAAAACCCATAAAACAAAAAACAGCATGAAACTTTTAACCATTTACTTTCAAGTGTACAGTTCAGTAGTGTTCTGTGTGTTCACACTGCTGTGCAGCCAATCTTGATAACTTTTTCATCTTGCAGAACTGAAACTTTATACCCATTAACAACTCTCTACCTACCACATCCACCAACCCCCTGGCAACCACCATTCTACTTTCTGTCTAATTTTGACTACTTTAGGTACTTACTTTAGGTGAAAACATATATTTGTCCTTCTGTGACTGACTTATTTCACATGGTGTAGTTTTCTCAAGGTTCACCTATATTGTAACTTGTTCCCTCCTTTTGAGGGCTCAATACTATTCCAGTGTATGGCGGTGACACGTTGTGTTCATCCATTCATCCCTGAGTGGACACTTGGTTTGCCTCTGTCTCTTGCCTTCTGGGAGGAGTACTGTAATGTGTAAAAATAGCTCTTTGGGATCCTGCTTGTTCTAGTTACTTTTTCTCATTGCTGAGATAATACCTGACACATAGAGTCAAAAGAGGAAGAGTTTATTTCAGCTCATGTTTTGTAGAGGTTTGAGTCCATACTCAGCTAGCTTCAAGGAGGGTGGCGTGGCAGAGGGGCATCACAGCAAGCAAGAAGCAGCAGAATATGAACAGCAGTAGCAGGAAGTAATACCAGCAGCCTTCCTTCTGTCCCTCTGTTCCATCCAGGCAGGGCACCCTTAACCCCAGCATCACAATCCTAGATCCAGCCACCCCTGAAAAGACTTCATGAGGGGTACATTGAGACACAAGCCCCAACACTGCTCTGAATTCTGGATGTGTGTCCAGAGATAATTGGCATTTTTATATTGTACCATGATGAGTCTTCCAAACAGGTTACAGGTACTTAGGTTTCTTTCCTTGGGGTCTTATGATTTCCAATACATAGAATTTGTTCATAGTTGGTTTTAGATTTACGCCTAAACGTTTCACTTTTATTAATAGTAATATATTTCTTATTTTATTCTATGTGTTTCTTTTTAGTATGTAGAAGTGCAGTCGGCTTTGTATATTGATTCTGTTTCCTGAAACTTTGCTGAAATTAGTTCTAGAAGTTTTGTTTCCTAGGTTCTGCAAATAGGGGATAGAGTGATTTCATTCATTCATTCATTCATTCATTCATTCATTCATATCTTTGCTTTATGTTTCTTTTTCTTGCCCTATTGCACTGGCTAGGACTTCTACTACTTACATTTAATAAGAATGAACTGATATCCACACCTTGTTTCCAGTTTTAGGGCCAGAAAGCTTATCTTTAATCATTAAATTGAATCAGTAACTAAGTATTTTACAGATACTCTTTTCAAAAGTGAAGTGTTATCTTTATTTGAAGATAACTGTTTTTGGGCCGGAGATTTAGCTTAGTAGTTCCAGCGCCTGCCTAGCAAGCACAGGTCTAGGTTGGATCCCTCCCCAACTGCAACCACATACAATACCTGGTGTGGTGACTCATGCCCACCAACAATCAGTACCACATACCACAAATGCCAGGCTTGGTGGCTCAAGCCTGTAAGCCCAGTACTCAGGAGGCAGAGGCAGGAGGATTGCTGTGAGTTCCAGGCTAGCCTGGGCTACATAGTGAGCTCAGGGTCAGCCTGAACTACAAAGCGAGACCCTGTCTCAAAAAAAAAAAAAAAAAATATATATATATATATATATATATATCTTATATAATATATAAGTAAATATATATACATACATATACACATATATATTTTTTTGAGTGATGATAGATTTTATGAAACATTTTGTACCATTTGATATGACTGATTTTATTATATTCATCTGTTGATAACGGTACATTATATTATTTGGTTTGCCATTTAAATCTACCTTGTATGCCTGAGATAAAGGTGTGCAGTATTCTTTAAATGTTTTACACTACTATATTTTCTAGTGATGTTATCCATGCTGTAAGATTTCTTCCTGACACTTGTAGATACAAAGATAATTTTTTTAGTGTTATGGGACCATTTAGGTCATTTATTTCATCTTCATTGAGTTTGGGAAGTCTATGGGTTTTGAGGAGTTGGTCCATGTCTTTAAATTATTGGATGTATGCATGTGAAACCCCCTTACAATCCTAAGTAGACAGGATCTGTCATGATATCTCCTTTGCTTTTTTTTATTGGTAATTTGTATCTTTTAATTTCTATGGGCCTTTCTGAAGGTTTATTAGTTTTCTTAAATCAACTTTTGTTCCATTAATTTTTCTCTGTTATTTCCCTGTTTGCAATTTCATTATATCCTCTTCCTCGTATTTGTGTTCTTATAATTTCTTGAGGTAGGAGTTTGGCATACTGTTTTGAGACCATTCTTTTCACTTATGTAAGCATTGAGTACTAGAAATTTCCTTCTCACCTGTGCTTGAACTGCATCCCATGTGTTTTGGTGTATTATGTTTTCATTTGCATTGTGTTCTGTATGTTTTTATTTCCTGTGAGATATCCTTTGGCTATGGATTATTCCAAAGTGTGTTGTCCCCAAGTGTGTGGAGATTGTCTGGTTGTCTCTCTTGTTTTCTTTGATTCTAGTATGGTCAAAGAATATAATCTGTGTGGCTTCTATCTTTTAAACTGTCTGAAGTTTGCTTAAAAGCTTAGGATGTAATCTACTTGCAAAATGATCCAGGAGTGGTTGAAGGACATCTTATCTTGGGGTAGTGTGTGTGTGTGTGTGTGTGTGTGTGTGTGTGTGTGTGTGTGAGAATTACATCTTACTGCTTGAATGTACTGCTTAGTTTTTCTGTATGCTTCTTGATTTTTGTTGCTGAGAGTATAGTGGTAAAATTCACACCTATAATGGTTAGTAGTATGTCTATTCATTCACCTCTTACCAGTGTACTTTGCATTTTGAAGGCAGTGTTTGATAGTGGCACATTTTAGCATTGTGTCTTCCAGTTCACTTGATTTTACTCTCAGCATTATGTCTTCCTACTCATTCACTCTTTTTATCATTACTATTAAAGTTGTTAATGTAGCTACTTCTGCTTTTTTTTTTTTTTTTTTTTTTTTTTTTTCTTTTTGAGACAGGGTCTTGCTTTGTAGTTCAGGCTGGCCCTGAGCTCACTATGTAGCCCAAGCAAGCCTCAAACTCAGCAATCCTCCTGTCTGCCTCCCGAGTGCTGGGATTACAGGCGTGAGCCACCACGCCTGACATTGTGGTATGTGGTATTGATTGCTGGTGGGCGTGAGTCACCACACCCAGCATTGTATGTGGTTACTGGGGGATTGAACTCAGGACCTTGCGCTTGCGAGGCAGGCGCTGGAACCACTGAGCTAACCCTCCGGCCCAAGTTACTTCTGCTTTTTAAAAAAACAGTATGTGAATATTCCTGTGGTCTTTTTCCATCCTTTCACTTTTAACCTATATATGTTATACTTGAAATAAGTTTTTTGTATGCATTATATCTTCTACTTTGCTAACTCTATCTCTTAAATAGCATATTTAGACCATTTACATTTCAGGTAGTTACTTAAGTGTGCCATTGTTTTGGTTTCTGCTTCCTGTTTATTGTTTCATTTTGTAACCTTAAAGTTAAGATTATTTGAACATTTTTCAGGGTTCTATTTTGTTGGTCATTACAGTATCTTTTAAAAATAAGTTACACTAAGTAGCTTTTTAGTGGTCATGTCTAGTACAGCATACACACATGCACACATGTTACAGTGTGCAGCATCCGTGGAATCCATGCTCAATGGCTTCAATTCAGTGTAGAAACCTTTACTTCCTGTTCAGTTGTTAGGTCCCTTTACTACTTTTCACATGTAATTATCTTAAATATTTCCCCCATATACCATGAGCCCTGTACCAGGTGGTATTACTAGTTTTGTGTCAACTGTTAAATACAATTTAAGAAACCCACGAGAAGCTTACTAAGTTATTATACTTTGTCCTGTTTATCCATTCCAGTATTCTTTCCTCCTGAAGTTGCAAGCCTTTTGTTAGCATTCCTTGCTATTAGGAGTACTTTCCTGTTAGGGCTGTGAGCAAGTCCTCTTTCTGTCCTCATGAGAGTATCTGTTTTTCCTTTCTTTCTGGAACGACATTTTCACTGGATGGAATTTGTAGTTGCCAGTTCTCGTTCAGTGCTGGAAAAGCAGGCGTCTTCTGTCTGCCTGCATGGTTTTCCGTGAGAATCTGCTGTCCTTCCAGTCCGCGTCCTGGAAGTTATAAGTTGTTGCGCCTGGGCCGCTTTTAAGCTTTCGGATGGCTTTCTGGTCCCTCCTCTCTCCTTTAGAACTCATGGTAAGAATGTCCCACAGGTGCTCAGACCCAGTTCATTTTTCTCAGTCTATTTTCTCTGTTTGGATAGAAGAAATTCTGTTGGTCTATCCCCCTTATTCTCTTAATTGTCTCTCCTGTCATTTCCACTCTACTATCGAGCCCACCCAGTGCATTTTTTAAATGAAATTGTATTTTTCAATTCTTAAACGTTCTGACTCCTCTCCAGGTGAAGTGGAAGTTCACATTCCTTTGCTGTCTTTTGCAGAAATCCCAGACAGCAGTAGGGGAGACCCACTCATGTGACTTCAATGAGTCCAGCTGTAGTTGGGGTACAGAGTACACTGGCTTCTACTGATACACAGAGCAGAGAAGGGTGGAGGGCTTCCCTCAGCTCTGTGAGGCCAGGGGTGGGCGGTAACAGGTCCCACTGGCCCCGCCCCCTTCTCCCTGGTTGGTTCTCTGTGGGACCCTGGTTGGAGCCTGGCTTCCTTCTGCCCTGCTCAGTGGTGCTGTGTGGTGTGATGTCAGCTGCCACTGCCCTGTAGCACTTCCTGTCTGTTCTTTGAGGGTGAGGTGTGGCTTGCTCCCCCAGAACCGAATGGGGGCTTCACTGCTTCCCCTGGGCAGCGGCTGGCAGTGGTTATTTGGGCCAGTGGTAGGATCACTTTCACCTGCCAGAGGCTGGGCAGACAACCTGCAGACACTACTCTGGCCTGGGACAAGGGCTCCTCCCTACTGGACGCATGAAGATCACTGGTCCCCCTGACGCTCCAGGGCCAGGGTGTGTTTACTCAATGCCTTTCAGACAGAACAGGGGTTCCTGCAGTAAGGGCACCCTCTCTCTGGCCACTTGGTAGGGTGAGCAGTCCTTCCTGGATGTTGCCTCTTTATGCCTGGGAGAACCCCAGTGGGAGGCTTCTGCAGCAGCCTTTCCAGGCCATGTGGAAGGTGACAGAGGGCCACGGAGCGTTCATTCTTCACTTTCCCGTTTTTCCTGCGTTCACCTGTCATGCAGTGGCCAGGCTGTTAAGCTCCTCAGTGGAACTAGAAATCTGTGTTTTCCTTTATTTACAACTGAAATTCATCTTTAGCTCCTCAGGCCATTGTAACAGAGTACCATAGAGTAGATGGCTTAAAAGCAATAGAAACTTCTCACAATTCTGGAGGCCAGGAAATCCTAGATCAAGTAGACTCCTGTCTGGTGAGGGTCTTCCAGCTCTCCACCGTCTCGTCCCTTCGTAACAGACCAGGAGGGTCTCCTGGGGCCCTCTGTTCTAAGGCCACTCATCACATTGCAAAGGTGCCTCCTTCTGATACTGTCACCTTGGAGTGTGGGTTTCATCATATATGTTTCTGGGCTACATAAACATTCAGACTAGAGTGTATTGATTGGGTTTGGCAGCAAAAACTTCAGAATATATAACACCCCTTTAGTTTCATTCTTTACATGGACTAATAGGCTTTTGACATGAGAACTGAGGTTTAGCTATAATCCAGACCATTTTTTTCCAGATACGAAGCACAGTACCTGTCATCATCTCTTGCCACGTAAGACACTGGTGTCCCCAGAGGTGGGTCACAGTGTCCTTTCTGAAATGTCTGGTAACCAGGTCAGATATGATGTCCATAAGGAAATTCAACGTCCTGCAGTTCTGTCTGCTCAGATGCCCAGGCAGGAAACTGATCACCTACTGATATGCCCAGTGTTGACATATGTGGTAGTAGGTTTGGGACGTCTGTCTACTTAAAATTGCCACTTGAAGGCTGCACAGTGACGCCTTGCTGCCTATGGTCCTCCTGACAGTACTAGAAGAGCCCCTGCCCACCCCACTGTCCATACCAGAATTAAGTTGTCCTCATGTGTTTGTTGGGCAGCCTTGGTGCCCACCCCCCATATGCTTGCACATGCTCTGCAGGCGGAGAATTCCAGCCTGTTATATCCACTGGTATTTCCTCCTGGCCAGCAGCTGGGAATTGTCTCCCAGGTCCTGACCCTGACCTTGGGAACCTCCCAGACTCACCAGGCCACTGCAAACTCTCACCCTTGGCTTAGCAGGTGCTCTACAGTGGAGGACCTGACACTTCCTTCTCTTCCAGGAAATGCTCACAGCAGGCAGTACACACACAAGAGGGTCTTCACGGCATTGTTTATATAGTTGGAAAACCAGTTTCCATAGTCCCCATGGGATGGGAGAATTTCCAACTTAGCCGGCATCCTCTTGACACATGGAGGTGCCATTTTTTTTAGCATTAAAGGAGACAATAGTGCAAGGCAGGTGCCCCTCGTACAAGGTTAAGTGTCATGAGGGTAGAAGTGATAGCTAGTTTGTTGTCAAAGAAGCTCACAGGCACAGCACAAAGGTAAGGGGAGCCCTTTGCACTGTTTGTAGTGGGGAGTGTTACAGGCCACAGACAATCTTGTCCATGAGCCTCTCTGCACCTGCCCACTCTTCTTAGCTGGAGTCTGTAATCAGAGCAAACCTAATGATAACCTTTTAGATCTGCTCTTTCACCTTGGCCTTTGGTTAACCTAGCAGCCTGTCTCCCGACGGCAAGTGAGGCTCATTTGTATGATATAGGATTAGCATCCCTTTTGAGGTAAAGATTTTGTCCAGGTGATGTCAGCCTTCTGGCCTATCGTATTCCTGGTAGACTTTAGTTCCCTAATTACTTTTTCTGGGACATCTGCTTTTTAAATTTTAGCAAAGTAGAGTGGTTCTGCCACAGAACCCTGTCAGCTGCTCTTGTGGGTCTGTTCATCCTGTCAGCATGGGCAGGTCTGGGTGGGGCCAGCTGTCCTCTGTCCACCCAGGGACCTCAGCCAGCCTGTCCACCTGTGAGCCCTAGCTCTGTCATCCCTCGGGTGAGGCCCATGGCACATCTCAGCCAAGGGAGCTTCAGCATAACTGGTAGGCAGAAAGTGACCATGGGGACTTGGGTTTCTTCTCTCAGTGAGCTGCCCACGTAGCAGCCCACAGGCCTGGCATGGCCGAGTGTGCTCTCCAGTTTTCCATGGAAAGGAGCTGTCCTTTCAGGAATCTCAGGAATCTATGAAACTCCTCAGCAAGTGAATTCATCTGGAAATGTGACTAATTCTAACCTTCCTGGTCTCAGAGCAAACAAATGACAAAAAAAAAAAATCTTTTGTAGACACTGGGCTGGGAGGGATGACTAGGGAGGTCTGAAGTACCTCACCTACTAGTGAACCTGAACGTGGCCCTCAGGAGAACCTGGGCTTCCCTGCCAAGCCCTTGGGCCATGGAGAGGCATCTGGAAACCCTGCCATCCTTGACACCTGACAGGGCTGCATCTGGGCACCTGCTAGAGATGGCCCATTTGATGTGGCAGAAATCTAAGTACAAAAAATGTGCATGTGGAACAGTGGTGGCCACAGATGTGCAACACAGGGCTACTGCTCCCCGTAGCCCAGGGTAAGCTCTGGGGGTGTTGGCTGCACATACAGGTGTTGCCCTCTTTCCCAAGGCAGTTAAATTCCTCTGGTGTGAAAATAGCAGAGTGTTAGCCATCATTCATTTAAATGTTGGTGTTTCCCTCTGAGTAAGTGAGTTGCAAATCCTTCCTAGTGCTGTGAGAGACTGGTATTAACAGATGTAAACATCATCTCCCGGTGGCCAGGCCTCCATGCTGTGTAAGAATTCACTCACCACGAGGTGGGCTCCCCACATCCTGTGGAGCTTATACTCCGTGTTCTCTCCGCTCTTTGCCCTGGGCCAGGAACACATGTTTCATGAGTTCTGTCATGGTGGCAGAGACTGAGGAGGGCGAGTCCCGAGGAGGCAGATGCACATTTCCCCTCCTGTTCCTGCTCTGCCCGAGGTCCCCTGGATGGAGTGAGGCCTCGGCAGGGTGTGGCTGCCCTGGGCTCAGGCCTCTGCTCACAGTGAGGTGCCAGTTGCCACTGTGGGCTGTCTGGAGGCCTGGGAGTGGGGAGTTGATGTCATTTGGGGAGCAAAAAAACAGCCTGGCACCTCAGAAGAGGGCCAGATTCTATTAGTAATTTTGAATCCTGGCCTTGAGTTTGGGTCTTTGCTGATGATACCTTCCCTCTGCGTGTAGCATGATGCTTGGTTCTTTGGGCCTTCCATAGTTGGGGGAGGTTTGTAGCTGTAGCTTAGAAGCAATACGTTGGCCATCAGTGGAAGAGGGTGAGAGGTGTGTGTGTGTGTGTGTGTGTGTGTGTGTGTGTGTGTGTGTGTGAAAATGAACAGGTTTAAGGTAAGCATTTTCAACTCACTCAGCCCCTACCCCAAATATGTTACATGCCTGGGCTGGAGTTTCTAAATCCTACAAGCATTTTATAGAACTTAATGAGGAATTTCAGACTTCTATTTTGAAGATGCCAGCTTAGGCAGAAAATACCTGGTTTTCTTTTAAGAATATGTGTCAGGGTCCTTGGGGTGAGCACCTTCTCATTCTGTGAAATAATTGTGCCAGAGAAGACCCCAAGAAGGTTTCTTGGGGCCAAAGGTGGAGTTGAGCAGGAGCCTGATTGCCCAGTGTGTGCAGGGCCCCAGGTTCCATCCCCAGCGCTGTCTATAGAAGTAACTATAAGTAAAAGAAGATCTCTTCTTTTGATTCATCTGGTGCTTGATTCCTTAAGAAATTTCTTATTACAAAGTAATGAATCCTGGATAAAGAAAATGTTAGTAGGTCTGATAATTTCGATCTTGGTTTTATTTTACTTGAATTTAAGTTCTACTCAACTGATCAGAGCAACATATAAACCTAAAATAAAGGTTGATACCTGGCAGGAATGTGAATATTTGTGGATTTCAGAAGAGCCAAATGATACTTAATGTGGTATAGAGTGGCACCAGCCCCTCCTGCGTCCACATGGGCTTCACAGGGACCTGCTGTGAAGCCCACAGCTGTGCCTTCTCTGAGAGCAGCAGGGGTTGGTGGCGTAGGGTTCTCTGTGTCCCCCGGGAAGTGTGATGGTGGAAAGTTCCAGCAGAGAACCACGCTGGGTGCTGGCCCTTCCACTAGCCAGCAAGTCCTCGAGTCTGGCTGAAGACCATTGTCCTCCCCTGAAGTAGAAGGGCGTCGTGGCCACTCAGTAGTGGTCAGGCCCTTTCAAGGGAAGCAGGGCTGCCCTGCATGGCAACAGCCTGTTCCATGTACGTCACACCATGGTTTCTGAGGACATGGTAGCTGAGTGCCCAGCAGCCTCTGCCCTGACGGCAGAGAGGGAAGAATGGGGACCCCGGGTTGGATGCAAGACCTTCAGAACAACAGGCCAGTCTTAGAGCATAAGTTCTGTACATCTTAAACTCCCTCATGTGCTAATAGTGACTTTTCATTCTTTTGCTTCTGGGACAGAAGATGCCTTCTGCACCAGAGATATGGCACAGTTGTGTATGTGACGTTTTTTAGTTTCTAGCCCGGGCCACCCATGCCTCCTACAGACTCGGCTGCATGGAACTTATATGGTGGCTTGAGGCTGCATGGCAGGTCAGAGTGAAGGACTTAGGCACAAACTGCCTCCATTCGGCCATTCTTTACACTGCTCAGGCTGCTCACACGCCTTTCTGTTTCTTTACTTTGAAAACAGTTAGATTCTTCTGATACTTCCTGCTGTTTTGAGAGCTTGTATGTATCCGCCAGTGTCCTTTTGGTGGGGGACATCCCCTTGGGCACGGATGTGTTCCATGTGCTTGCTCAAGACACACGCATGCTGTCTGGGTTTCCCACAGAG
Organism: Thryonomys swinderianus; assembly: GCA_004025085.1. Taxonomy (NCBI): domain Eukaryota; kingdom Metazoa; phylum Chordata; class Mammalia; order Rodentia; family Thryonomyidae; genus Thryonomys; species Thryonomys swinderianus. Next base: position 23,515 of record PVIC010002376.1, read on the forward strand.
CAGTCACACAGCCCTACTGGGACAGACGCATGCTTTAAGGACAAACACACCATTAACCATCCACACACAATGATTGCGTCTTTGTGATTATGCAAAATAGCGTCTGGAATCGAGGTAAGAAGTTTTGTTTTTCTTTTTATACAAATTGAGCTAAAAAGACGCAGCTGTCTCCTGCAAATTCGCTTAACTGGGAAGCTTTCATTGTGTCTAGTCCTCACCCTATGGAACCAATGACCTTACATCTGTGTTCAATCAGAACTTCACGTAGCACGTGGCTATTGTGTGTTCTAACAAACTAAGATGGATAGGCCCTTTTCACATTTTATTTTAAAAATTGTGGAAGGGGTAGCTTTCGAAGAGTCTGGATTTGCTCTTGTGTTTGACCCAGGGCTGTTGGTCTTTGCTACTATCAAGATGAGAAATTCATGTTTGAAACCTTAATGTGAATTTAGGAGCAAAGATGTTTATCACCTGCTTCCTGCCAGTGGTATTAGATTTCATAGAGGAAGAGATACGCTCCTGAGTCAGAGAGTTTTATATTTATGATAGAAGTTCTTTTCCTCTTCTTCCCCAGTATCTTATTTTATGACTAGAAGCAATTTGTGACTACTGAAAGCTAGCAACTTCAGATTTTTTTAAACTGTCTTTCTAAGGAATAATAGCCATAAGTTGGAGTGGTATATTTACTTTTAAAAGATCTCTAAGAAGTGCTTTTTGTAGTTGTTTTTGCAATTTTGCTGGAATAACCACTGAAGTAAATTTTCTGAATAGGAAGTTGTAGAAGGGATATGGGGTGACTGGGGTGGTGTCTTTGTCCTAAAGTGAGATCAGGACTGATCTTCAGTTTGACTCTACTTGGTTTTCATTATTACTGGATGGCACAGTCAGGTCTCTAAGTTCTCTGACTGTACTGAAGGCTTCGGAGGCAGAGCCATCAGTGTGGAGAAGCTGGGAAGCAGAAATGTCGGGTCTTGCCCTGCTTTTGAGTTCCTTACAGAACCAGTGAGCCCTGTTGAGAGCAGTGAGTGTCACAGCCCTGTAGGGAGGGGACAGGAGGTGACAGTAACTGTGCAGGGCATGTTGTGGCACTTGTGGAAGGAGCTGGCCCAGGACCAGGTGTGGGGTGCATGTTGGCAGCTTCTTTGACAAGAAGGAGTGATGTTTGAGGGGGACTGGATTGTCCTGCAGCCCCAGGGTCAGAGTTGTGATCAGGTTGGGGTAACCTGGATCATACTATTTTCCATGAGGAAGAACTCGAAGTACTCAATGTCCTTCAGTGTGGACTACGGTGACTTGGAAAATGGAACCCTAACTCTGAATGTGACACAAGGGCCAGGAAGGCCTGGTGTCTTATCCTACCTGGCACAGGTGCTGGGCCCTGTGATTAGAAGCCAGTGCTGTGCTTAGACACAGGCATTACAGCTTGGGGTCTGTGTGTGCTCCTGGCAGTCCCTGGTGTGTGTTGGGGACAGCTCAGGAGTGGGTAATTAGGTCTCCAGGGGTTAAGCAAGAACCGAATAAGAAGGCACGGCCCACTAATGTTAATACCTTTGGCTTTGTAGTTTATCATAAGGAACAGCTAACGGCAAAAGAAAAACCTCATCAATACTAGTTTCCTGACTTCTGTCCCACCTCACAGCCTTGGTTAGCTTGGCACTTTCAAATGGTCAGGCTGGAATTTGATGCATTCTCTGATTTCCTAACTCATGACAAAGGCAACAAGCATGTCGTGCATGTCAGAAGAGTGAGTGGAGAACCCCACTTCACCTGGGCACGTCATCCCCATGGCTTCCCCCCCAGCAGCTGTTTCTGCAGCACTGTTTGGTGTTTCCTGACAGCCCAGGCTTGCCACCAGAGTACCCTAGGGAAGAACTGAGTGAGGAGACATTGAATTATATGCCACATGCCCTGGCTTTATTTTTATTTGTAGTAACTCATTTCTGGCCAGTGGCCCAGTAGGAATAATGGAAGGTTTATCAGAGATTACAGTGATATAAATAAGAAGTAGACCTGGAAGGAGGAGTGAGAGAGAGAGAGAGAGAGAGAGAGAGAGAGAGAGAGAGAGTGTGTGTGTGTGTGTGTGTGTGTGTGTGTGTTTGAAGTTGGTTTCTGGCTTGTTCTGAGACCCGTCCAACTTGTGGATTTCAATCAGAACAAACTCCTCACAGTGGCAGTGTCTCCTCTGCCAGTTGGCTCCTGGGAATAGACGAGACAGCCTGGTCACTCGGGAGGGTATAGGAAAGTAGCCAGGACCTGCTGGGAGTTTCCTTCCTCTTGTGATCTGTGGATAACTGACTCAAAAAGATATTTCTGAAGATACTTAAATAAGCTAACCAATAAACTGAATAATCATCCCAGCATTTTCGTTTCCCAAATAAACTCTGAGCTTCAAAGCGGCCACCCGTAGAGTCAGTGTCTCCTTTAGACATTTTGGGGTCTCTCTTTGGAATTGGTGTAAAGCTGGCTTCAGGCCTAGAGGAAGTGGTCCCTTACAGGTCCATTATGGTGTTGGTGTTTTAATCAGAATCTACAAGGGGAATAGAGGTGAGGACCCGAGGAGGTCTGAAAGAGGTTTCTCACCCTTGCTTCCCCTGGCCTGTGTGCTCACAGAGTATGTGCGCAATTGGCTAAGGGTGTTTCCCTGCATGGTACTTCCCAGTCTCTTGGAAGATCAAGCAGCCTTTCTCTGTGCTGAGTGCACTGTTGATTCTGAGCTGTGTTCACACTGCTAGCTTTAAAACCCGATCTTGATTCTGCCCAAGGGTTTGTGGGTGACTGAAAATCTATAGATTGGTATAGAGAGGAGTGGTCCGGCCACTGCACCTTGGTATCCTCTACTGCACAGTGGTAGGTGGGCACCAACATAGTGGCCACCCCTGGCAGCAAGGGTTGTGCCAACCTGAGCTCACCATTGGACCTGTGCCCAGCACTCGTGCCCGTGTCATCAGATGTCATTTCACAGTGTTGTCTTAGGCGAGGAGGGGCTGGGCTTGACAGCGGCAGTCACGGTGTGACTTCTGTCCCTTTGAGCACCTGCCGTGCATAACAGTGATGGGAGATCCTATGCGTGTAAGTGAAGTCAGAGGGTTTACTTTGCCTGATGTTGAGCACATTACAAATTGATAGTCTTACTTTTTATTTTCCTGCTTTGCTGACAGCTCAACAGAAAGTCCTTTTCGAAAGCCCCAGCCTGATTTCACTATCAGCCACTTAACCACCACATTAATTCTTTCAGTTGCTGAGCTTTTGGGATTTTCAGTGATTGTCTGCATTGGAAAAGAGCTCTGTGGCCAAATCAGAGCTGTTTACTGAGTAGCTCACATCTTTGAGTTACTGGAGTTCCCCAGTGTTAGAAGTGTCCCCCTCTAAAAACACGATAAACTACATATCATGGTGTTTTGCCCTGGGAATGATGTTACCAGTAAATGCTGAATTCCAAAAAAGTGAATTCTAGGAGCTTAGAAAAAAATTCAGCTGATACAGGACATTTGACAGGATTGCCACTTTTCTCTGTGAAAGTTCTCGTGGGGACGGGGGAGTTGAGGTAGAGAGAAAGCCTGGGCGTCGGAAGTCCCCGCTGCTCAGTCTGGTGCCACAGGGCTGGTGGCTTTCGCTGCAGGTTGCAGCTCTGAAGTAGTTTCACTGTCAGAGCACCTATATTTCATTGTGTTTTCTTAAAGTTCAAGTGGCATGTTCATGATGTGAAGTGCTTTCTTAAATACTGAAATGCCACGTTCCTAGTCAGAATTTCTCCTTTGAAGACTTTTTTTTATGTTTGTTTAAAATTGCCTTCTACGCTGAGAACAGGACTTTCTGTTTCAAATGAAGGGCTAGTCGACTGACCAGGTATCGATGTCATAGTTGTCACACACACTGAATTTAGCAAAACAATGTATGTGTAGTTGATGCTTCTTGTTCTCCAACGTGCGATGTTGTTGGAGCGTGTAGGGGGGCAGAGGGCGGGGAGACCTCGGGTGAGGGTGTGGTGGGGGAAGGTTGTCTGCTGAGCCTCCCAGGTGCACTTGGAAGACAGTCTCCTTGCCACTGCAGTCTGTGCCCTGGGTGGCTGGGACAGAACAGGCCAAACTGATTAATTTACTGCCCTTTTAGGACACAGACCCTGCAAGGAGGTGCAGCCACCTGTCTTAACAGGTGCGCCAACTAGTGCCCAGAATCCCAGTGCTCTCCTCTCGTGGGCCTCAGAGCCTTTTAAAATAATCATAACAGTTTTGGCTCCGTTTTCTTACATTATCACCAAATGGTACTGTGTACGTACTGCCTATGTCTTATTGCAGAATGAATAGTAGCTATTCATTTTGAGTTTATAGATTCAGGGAAGAATTGTCTCTGCAGTCAAGATGGGTAGTGCATGGGTAAGGAAGGAAAATTGAAAGTTGAAGTCAGCCTGGGCAGCTTACTTAGTGAAACCTTGACTCAAAATAAAAGGATTTTTTGGTTGTTGTTGGTGGTGTTTTTTTGTGTTTTTGTTTTGTTTTGTTTTCCCATTACTAGGGATTGAACTCATGTCCTTGAGCTTGCAAGGCAGGTCCAACACTGCTGAGCTAAATCCCCGGCCCTGAAAGTATTTTTTAAAGGTTGGGGATGTACCTCAGTGTGAAGGCCCTGGGTTCAGTCCTCAGCACTGCTGGAAAAGAAGCATAATTATTTGTCAGAAGCCAAACTGCTCAGTGATAGAGTGCTTGCCTATCATGTGTCCAGCCCTGGGTTCACCCCAGCACCAAAAAAACAAAAACAGACGAGAGGGTGGGGGGAGAATATGATCAAAATATGCTATGTGCTTGTATGAAAATGTACAGTGAGACCCAGTATTTTGTAAAGTTAATGCTCACTAATAAGTGAAAAGCCAGGAGTGCTGGCATGGTGTTAGAATAAACCAGCCCGACCAGCCTCCTCCTGCAAAATGGGATTTATATTGTACAATACTGTTCTGTGATAGGTTTTTGAAATGACACCGAAGTACAGCTGATGGCTTGTTCACTAACCTAGAGCTGTTGCCAGCAGAAGATAGTGTATGCTGAGCCTGGCCCAAGCTATGCTATGGCTAATCCAGCTCTCCTGACTTTACTTGCTCTCAGAAGACAAGACCAGGGCCCCGGGGGCATCTCCGTTGATTCTCTCCTTCTGCATATTTCTCAGGGTCTGGTCTGTGGGTTATCTGCACCAGAACCACTTAAGGGCTTTAAGATTGCAGCCTCCTGGACACTCCCACTGGCTGAGGCTCAGTCCCAGCAACCTCCTAGTGGATCTGTTTACATCTGTGTATTTATTTGAGTTAACTAGCAGTTAACTACTTAGCCTTTCTTCTCATAGAAGAAAGAGCCTATGTGCTTATCTCCTTCCCCAAAAACCAGCCAGGCATTTATCTCTAAGATGAACAAGTTGAGTTTGGCCACCAGGAACCTGTGGTTCCCCTCGCACTACTGGCTGGGTTGCCAGAGTGCTGCAGGTACAAGTTCTGATAAGCCAACTTCTGAGCCCGACTGTTGTGAGCACAGGCGCAAACTAGACAGATCCTTCTAAGTGAGGGTGTTAGGTGGAATCAGCAGGCCTGGTCTGCAGGGCAGGGGATTAACCAGGGAGTTGTTTTTGCTTTGCATTGGGAGAAGTATGAAGTATACTTCCAAATGTTCTTGTCCAGAAGAAACTTGGCAGTTGACCAAAATTCAGCTTGAAATTCACAAGATCACACACAACTGGGGAAGCGGAGCTCGGACCCAAAACACCTCCTAGAATAACATTCAGCCCACAGCTATTTGTGTTGAGAAAAATCAGCAAATTTTTCTATTTATTAAACATTGGGGAACTTGGCCAACAGTTTTCTTACTCCACCAGCTTGAAACACAGGCAGTCTAAACTCCAGTGACTTCCCTTTTGTAATGACTGCGGCTGGAAGGGAGATTCTCTGCCGGCTGTGGCCTGGGGAGGACCTCATGGGATCCCTGTGTGGTGGCATCGACCAAAGATGTATCCTTTCCTGAACTTTGGGAAGAGCATCTGAGTTGGGAAGAATGGCTGACTGCTGATGAAAGACAGACGATTGGGTACCTGTGATAGTTAATCCCAGAAGGACTGAAAACCTGGGTAAAACTAGAGAACTGTGACATCATTATCACCTGGCATTAAGACAAATCTCGTTTTCTGCCCATGGTTTAAAATGCAGTTTTAATAGACTTTGCAGATTAATGTTAGAAATACTTGTGTGACAGATAGGACTGAGGTAATTTTTATGATTGGAAGTAGATTTAAAAGCCGTGCCTGACACGCTAAAAGCTCCCTGTACTGGTCTTCATCTTTTCCAGCCCAGCTGCCTTTAGCAACGGCCTTTAGTAGCTTGTTCAGAGGGCCAGGGACTCAGAGCTCTGGGATACCTGTTCTGCTAAAGCCCTGAGCCCTCCTGGGATCATTCCTAAATGTATTCGAGTTAGGGACAAGAGGCAGAGAAAATAGGACTAGAGTTTTGAGAAAATTAGCAAAAACTTTGATATGCTCACTTTCACATGGTTTTAGAGGGCTATAATTTTGTATTGATTTTGAGGACCTTTTACAGCAGTACAAAATAGGAAGCTATATTCAGTGTTCTTGTGAAATCTGGACCACATAGGTTTTTATGTACTTTGCAGTAAAGCGCAGCATGTACATTTGACTGCAAGCGCCTCATACGTGCCTTCACTGTGAGCAGCACAAGTGGAACGTGAACAGCAGTTGGGTTCCCAGTCTTATCTTTTCCTGCACGCGTTACTGCACCGTTCGCCTTCTCAGAGTGTGATGCTTTCCTCATGCGACAGGGTCTTTGGAGACTCACAGTTTCATTCTCCATGTTTGGCTGTCGCATGTCTTTTAATCGTTTCATTAGCCAGTGGGTGTGAATATTAGTGGCAGCTTCATGAAAGAGCCAACCGCCCTCTTTTCTCTCCTCTCCAAAAATCCTTCACTCTTAAACCCAAAACATTTCCCTCCCTATGTGGTGTTTCCAGACTTGAACCCATCTTTATTGTCTGCATTAATAGTGAAACTAAACATTCAAGTATGCCTTCACGTGGCCTTGGGTAGCAGAAGCTGTTTGTATCACTGAGGCTACTTCCATAGAAATCATAGAAATCAACTCCAACTCATCAGGTTTCTCAGCATGGACAGCTATTTCATGTCACATTCCTAGGTAGTGGTTGACATTTTCCTAGGAACTTTTACTTGTCAAAGGATTAAAATGGTTATTTTACTGACAAACTGAATTTTTATATTCTAGTATGTTTCAAGTTTCTGTCACCCTCTCTCCCTCCTTCCCTCCTTCCCCGTGCTAGGGAGGGGACCCAGACAGGTCTATGTATGCTGGCCAAGCGTTCCACCACTGAGCCACTCCTCAGCCCTTGAGCATGTTTCTTGGGTAACTTTCATTGTACCATTTTTGTTGCAAGTCTTCTCAAAATGCAGTGTGTATAAATGGGACCAAATGTTAATTCTTGCCTCCAGTTCTGTAAAACAAAAGTAATGTATGCCCCTGTTCTTTGGGCAGAATTATGTAGCAGACTCTGCTACAGTCATCTTTAGTTCATGATTGTAGTTGTTGAGGTCTAGGGGCTTCCAGAAATGAGAGCATGTGTGGGGGTCGGGGCAACATCTAGAACGGTACCCGGGGGACATGTTGAGTGCTGCATGGAGCATGGGGTGACTTCTCTTCTGTTTCTTTCCACACAGCTTCCATGCGTCAGTCTCAGGCTGAACCTCCAGGTATGCGCCCAGAGATATGGATCGCGCAGGAGTTGCGGCGCATTGGAGATGAGTTTAATGCCTCTTACCCAAGGAGGGTAAGGATGTGTTTGTTGCCTTTTTCCCTTCATGCTCCCAACCCATCCCACACTATAAAATAAAGAAATAACAGAGTAAGAGCTACATACTGATTCTCAAAGTGAAGATAGCTCCTCCATGTGACCTGCTGTTGTTTTTGTTTTGATTTTTTTTTGAGACAGGGTTTCGCTTTTGTAGTTCAGGCTGGCCCTGAGTTCACTGTGTAGCCTAGGTTAGCCTCGAACTCACAACAATCCTCCTGCCTCTGCTTCCTGAGTGCTAAGATTACAGGCGTGAGCCACCATGCCTGGCATTGTGGTATGTGGTACCAGGGATTGAACTCGGGACCGTGTGCTTGCCAGGCAGATGCCAAAACCACTGAGCTAAATCCCTGGCCCTGACCTGCCGCTGTTTTGCCTCTGCTCTTTTCCATTTGTTTAATGGCTGAATTTAAGTGATGACTGTTAGATAAGACACAGAATTATGAGGCAGCAAAGGTGCATCCTGAGCAGAGACCTTAAAACATGAATGCTAAATGTAGGTTATTTACAGGCTTTGAAATACTCACATGTAAATACCATAGCCATAGTTTTCAGCCCATGTAAAGTGCTTCTGCACTCGCTATGGGCACTTTGGGTCAGAGGCACATAAATTTGAAATGTGTGTATCACTGAGCCCCAGGCAGCAGTGTCGCACTGACCTAAATCTCTTGACACTGCAGCCACGCTGAGTCACAGGCCGGAGCCGTCATCTTCTCGGTCCTGTGGTGGTCCTTGCACAGCTCTGGGTGGGAGTTTGAGGAGGCTGCTAGTCAGTAGCCTGCGGCCAGTGTGCAGTCTTGAAATAAGGACCGCTGACTTCCATGTTAACTCTGAGTAGCATTCTAGAGTCTTATGAAAAATTATATCTTCTATAGATGCAGAATGTTTAAGGTTTTGGGGTTTTTTTTTGTTTTTTGGGGTTTTTTTGCTTTTGTCATATGAGTGCAGGACCCCTGATCCAGGGATAAGTGGACTGGTAGGCATTAGCTCCAGTCCGTTATGAGCACAGGGAACTGCCCTTTGAGTACCACTCCAACATCTGAGGCCTTGGAGGTAATTCCAGCCTAGCACATCTTCTCAGACACCTCCTGTCAGATGGCCCTGTTGATCTGAAAGAAAAGGTGTCATGTCTTACTTTACAGAAAACATTACAGTAGGTAGTTACCATTCTCTCATTCTGTCACCATATTGACTCATGGAGGTACCTCCTATGGATGTAAAATGTCTTTTTCATCCTAGAGAAAAGTCACACTTCAGCCCAGCCAGCCCTGTTGGGTGAATGGCTGCTCCTGCCAGTCCTTTGAGTCGTTCCTGTTTTCTTGTTAGTGTTTTAAGCCACTCCAGCCTCTTGCACTAGACTCTTTCCCCTTGCCAGGAGCCCTCACTGCTTCAGCAGTCTGTCAGGGCATCTGGTGTCACACGTCAGTCAGACCCTTTTCCTGGCTTCCCGTGGGATGTGTGTCTGGTGGTACGCGAGTGGTAGTCACAGTTTTATCATCAGAACTGATCTTGATGTCATGTTGATGAATGGACTGAGGAGACTGTCTTCAGCCGGCTCATGCCTGACATCCTCCCACCATGGGTGAGCTCACAGACCTTAAGTACTTGGCAGGCCACATCAGAAGTGGTGATTGTGTTTTTTGGAAAGTCGACTGATGCTGTAATTTGCCACCGAAGGTACACATTCTCTCCAGTTCTTGGGGTTTTGGTGTTACTGCTTGTGACTGGGCTTGGTTCTCATCGGAAAGGGACCATGGTATGTCTGGAAGGTTGGCCCTCGTTCCGACGCGCTTTGGGGGCTGTGTCTAGAATCCCACGAGACAGGTCCTGTCTGAGCCAAGACAACCAGTTGCCCCTCACACTGGCCTGATGCCACCTGTTCAAAAGGGCTGTGCAGGTTCCTTGAGGGTGAAACTGACTGGGTGACACTGCCCCAGAGGAGGCTGGCCGGAGCCCTGGTGTCCTAGGAGTACACACGGTGCCGTGCAGCTCCCATTCTCACGCATAGAGCTGATTGGACTTCTGGACAATGTGAACAAGTTCCACTATGAACCATGGGGTGTGAACTCATGACTCTATAAGGCTTCCCCAGGCCCCCCAAGATAAGCCCAGTGAGGATGAGGCATGGGCAAAGGTGGCATGCCAGTTGGAGTGCAGCCCAACTGTGGGTGTCCCTTGACAAAGCTGTCATCTTGGTGGTAAACGGTTTGAGATGTAGGCCTGTGTGACCTTGCCTCGATATGGTTGAAACGGCAGTTTCCACATGCATGTGTGCATGCATGTGTGCATGGGTATGCATGTGTATGTATGTGTGGCCTTCCTCCTTTCACAATGTTGTCTGACAGTTCACAATTAAGTGCGTGTCTAAGACGGTCAAGTCTGTTTTTTCCACATGATATGACACTGACTCTTCCTCAGGCTTTTGTTAAAGTAAATTTGTGTTAGGCCTATTGCATTATTAGACAAGATTTTGTAATTGTGTGTCTTACTTTGCATATTTTAAAAATAATTCAGTGCTGAAATACAATTGCTAAGAAAGGACATCAGCTTTCATCACAGGCTGAGGGAAAGCGTTAGAGGTAGATGCTAGGTTATAACAATTTTTCTAAAATGAGGACAGATATGTTCTCCTGTTTGAATATAAATAGTTTAGAAGCGGGACTCTGAAGCTCTGGACAGTGCCACAGTGACCCTCAAAGCACCAGTACCTATCTTGCTAGGTTAGTACAGCCCAGTGTTGACGGCCCAGTGCCAGCCCATTGATGCACTTGGACAGGAGGCCGTGGGAAGCAGCCTGCAGTGCCATGAGTTCCGAAAACTCCATCTTTGCCAGGTGCCCACGCCTCTTGGGGAACTGGCGCTGGCTCTGCCACACCCCTGCATGGTGGTTTCAGCTTCTTTAAGTATTTCCTCTTGTCTGTTTTGCCTAACACTGTTTCAGAACCTCCTGTAGAGAGCTGGTCTCACATTGCCACGAGCCTGACCGAGCCTGACAAGGTGTTTTCCTGTTTTCCCAGTTAGAGAAACAGAGGACATTATTGCCTAGTTGTCCCGTCCCAAGGGGTGGCCCATGGGGTGGAGCTGTGAGGCAAACCCTGCAGGAGCGAGGGACACAGGCGAGTACCTGCCCTTGACCTGCTGGCCGCTGAGCCTCACTGATCCACATGCAGATTTTCGCCAACTTTTTATTTTGAAATAGCTTCAGGTTTGCATCAGTATTGAAAGAAAGGTACAGAGAACTCTGCCAATCTGCCACCTTGAAATCCTCAGTGTGAAAACATTGTCACATTTGTCTTGACGATGCCCCTCTTGGTGCGTGCGTGCGTGTTTGTGTGTGTGTGTGTACACAATCACTGTGTAACTATCAGAATCAGGACATGAATTGTGTTTCATACTGTCACCTGATCTGTAGACTTAAACTTTATCAGTTGTCCCCAAATGTCCTTCGTATCTCGCCACCAAAAAAAAATTGAAAAGGTATCTTCTGGTCCAAAATCCAATCTAAGGACAATTCTTGAGTTTTGGTGTCTTGTCCCTTGTGCCATTAATTTGGAACCTTTTCTCATCTTTTTCCCTTGTGACAGTAGCATTTGTAAAGAACCTGGGAAACCAGACTGGTGGCAGTTGGTTTCCTGATACTTGTGCATCATCGATACAGGTTTGTGCAAGAATACAGCTGCACGAGTCCCCAGAGGCAGGCAGTGCCCCACACCTCCCTGGGGTTGTTCAGAGGGTGTCTTCTGCCCTAAAGTTAATATTGTTCATTTAATAGCAGCAAAGAGCTTGTAAAGGAGGAGGTGCTCTCCTGTCTTCTATGTAATTTGTTTCCTTTGCCTTGGGTTTGCTGGTTCCGGTTTGTCCCGTGGCTTACTGTGCATTAGTTACTCTGTCAGAAGCTGAATGTGTCACCGACCGGGCCTCGAAGCCCTCTGAACTTCAGTAACTGTGAGACAAAACCCAAAGCATCGGGGTTTGATGGGCCCCAAGAGGCATCTGCGATCATCGTGTTGCCCACTTCACATGCGTGCTGCTCGTCCCGCTTCTTGTGTCCACACTGCAGTGTGGGACACATACATTAGAAAGAGGAGGTGCAAATGCTATTACTCCGCCTGGGAATGATGGAGAATGAATACCTTGTGTCTGGCAGTGTGGCATCAGAGAAGCTGGTGACCTGAAGGAAGCTACCTTGACCTGGGGGGCAGGAGCCTTGGCACAGAGGCAGTCTGCTTCTCTGTTCTGACACAGGCCACACTGCTTCCTCGCAAGACTCAAGCAGTACCAGGGCATGTGCCAGCCTGTCTACTGGAGGTGACGTCAGTGGGTACAGCTGGCCCTGTGACAGTGTGCATGCTGGCTCTGGATGCTTGGCATCCCCTTGGGTGGACATGTTGGCCACAGGGTAGTGGAGAAGTGCTGAGCCCTTCAGAACATGGAGCCATCTATTTCTGGAGTCACTGGACCCCTTTGGCATCTGTTCACCACCCTCCACACTGCTGCTGGCCACAGTCAGGATGTCCAGCCTAGAGAAGCTGCTCTTGTTGCCAAGTGCCCTGGAGATACCCCAGTGGTGGGTGACAGTGTTCAGCCAGGAACGACACTGCACTCTGATGGACTCTGCAGATAGCAGGAAGTGAATGATCACACATCACACGAAACAGTGCATCTTTGTTTACACTGCCTACTTCCTTCTGTGTCCAGGTCCTGTGTGGGCATGAAATGACTGAAGTGCTATAGACCAAAGCGTAGCCCTGAGCCAGATAGAGTAGAGGGAAGAGGGGCCTGCAGAGCAGTTCTGATGAAACAGGTTTAACTGACATATCTGCAGTTCGAACATACACACACACACACACACACACACACACATTCTGCCATGCTCTGACCACTGGAGTCTTCAGGAGCTTGTCCTCCCTCAGTAGCAGCTCTGCCACCAGGCCCTGCACTGAGAGCCAGGCATCCTGCACACCAAACGTAGGGGCCCGCTTGGAGCTTTCGGTGACTGCACAAACCAGATGGACCCAGAGATGTGTCCTCAGTGTCATTCTTTGGAAGCCTTCCTTAGGGAATATTGGAATTTCATAAAAGAAGCTGCTTCCTGTGATTCTGTGAAAATAATTGTTAAATTCTATATCAGATATGAAATTCAAATTAGATCTAACTCCTGAATGGCACTTTTCACAGCAAAAGCAGTTGCAGGCACCAGAGCTAAATCTGTACCTGACGTTTATCTGTGCCACCATTGTCAAATTTTTAGACATTTTCCTTGGACTGGAGGAAGCATTTTAGCATTTGGTCTTAGGACATTCCATCCCTGGCTCGGGCCACACCAGCCAGGGACGCAAAGGTGTTGAGCACTTTGGTTTCTTCCCCCTGAGACTGTTGGGAGAATTTGTGTTGAGGGTCTTGGCTTGTGTTGAGAGCAGACTCCTGGAGAAGCTCAGGGACTTTGAGGTCGGACCTTAAACCCTGGCCGAGCTGGGAACTCTGTTTGCCTATCTGTCTTTACATGCCCTGTGCCTGCTTCTGAGGCAAGAATGTGTCTGGCCCCAGTGGCACACACTGTGTCTGCCGGGTTGTACGCAAATTCGCGAGGAGACAGGGCACTGGGGCGTGTTCCTGTGGCTGGCTGCTGTCAGGCTGGGCGCACTGGTGTTGGTCCCCAGCACGTGTGAGGGCCCCGTCTGTCTGGCAGGTGCTGCACCTGCAGGCTGCCTGGCCATTAACACATGGCCAGGAGGAGACACAGGTGCCTGGAGGGGACTTCGGGGAGGTCTAGAGGGTATTTTTTTAATCTATGGAGGAGGAAATGAAGATGCACACAGAGGAAGGCTTGGCCCGTCTGCAGACACACAAGAATAATAAGCCTCTTGCATCACCCTTCACTAGACTTCAACCAGCTGAACCAGGGCGGAGAGGTTTTAGTTGTGGTTAAAGCGCGTTACGTCTCACTTAGCATTTTCTGAGGCTGGGACAATTCAGAAGAATGTACCCGCTCTGCACTGAGTATTTCAACTAGGGCCTTGCACAGGGCTGGGAGGAGTAGGCTCCTCTCGGTGGCCCATCACAGACTTAGAACCTGTGGTCAGGGGGTGGTCATCCCCACCAGCAGCCGAAGCCAGCCGGGGCCTGAGGTCCAAGAGCTAAAGACTCCCCAGGCAGAAGTGTGTGTTGGGCCGCCAGAATATCAGGTGCTCACAGCCCCCCTGAGAGTGAACTTGAGAGGTGATTATTAGTCCCACAGAATGCCTTCACTCAAATAGTTCCTTTGAAATGGTACATTGAAAATATGCTAAAGGTTTGGTTCATGAAAATACAACTTTTATGTGACTTTCAAAAACCATGTTGTCACCATACCAGCGTGGCTGCAAGCTCTGTTCACCTGTAGTGTGGAGGAGGGCCCAGTCCTGCTCTTTGGCGACACTACACTGCCCCAGACACACAAACACACACACATTCTCTCTCTCTCTCTCTCTCTCTCTGTCTCTGTCTCTCTCTCTCTCTCTCTCTCTCACACACACACACACACACACACACACACACCGCTCTAGCTGTGTGCCATCTATGTAAATAAAGTGTCCCATTGCCAAGGTGATACACAGACATTGATACACAGATACTGAGTTTGGTCTGGGTAATGTCTGTCTGACCTGACAAGTGCCGTGGGCTTGGAACAACCCTGCAATCTGAGCCTGACACTTGCAGACCTGGGTTCTTGGTGTAACAGGAGAGAAGGCCAGTGTGGGGTTCGCTGCTTGCTGACCCTTCCTCCCGACCTCCAGCCCATTTGGCTGCCATGTATTTCACCACTGCCAGGCTGTGAGGTGTGAATACCATGTGGCGGGGTGGTTCTGACCTGGGAGCGCAGCGGGGCCCTCTGGAGGCTTGTCTTGAGCACTAGAAGGGCAGACATTGCTTGTCCAGGCAGACATCACCTTCTCCATGCCCAGATCTAGAGCAGAGACTTTGTGTCCATCTTCCACAGCCGAGAATTGTTTCCTGTGACATTACCACTTGTTAATAAATACATAGGAAAAATGGTTACAGTCCTAGGCATTTGGGGCTGAGATGATTAAGAAACAAGTTCCATTTCCTTTCACCTGAGTTGGGCTAAGTGTGCCCATACAGGACTTTCTGTTTGTCTCTGAGAATTCAGATTTGAACTGGCCTTGATAGGACAATGGAGATGAAGTATTGTTTCCTTTGATACTTTGACCCCAAGAGGTTCGTACCCTAGCCTGCAGCTAGTTCTTGTGCTGCAAATGACCTCCTCGGTGTGCAGGGTGAGTTTCTCTTTTTTGAATTGATTCCTGATCTCCCTTAACCTGAGTTTCTATCACAATGTGCCCATTGCTTTTCACTGCCAACTGCCCCGTTATGTCAAGTGCTTATCGAGTTCAGGCCCTTCTTTTGAAGCCCACATTAGGGGGCTTGTCACCTGCTCTAGCTGAGGTGTGAGTTGTGTGGTTGGACTTGATTGCTGGGTCCCTCTTCTCCCCACACAAGCACAGTCTGAAAGCTCTGTTCAGCCCAAAACAGGGCTCTTTTCTCAGACATGCTGCTGCCCTGTCATCCTTCCCTTCTGGTAGGTTGAAAGTGGGGTGTGGTGCTGGGTGTCTTCCCGGCAGTGGGGGGGTGCGGGCCTTGGGCTGTGTGTCCTAGCCCTGACACCTGCAGCTGTCCTGGAGTGGGGTGAGCTACACTGGCTCCTAGGGCTGTTTGGAGGACTTGGAAGCACCCGCTAAGTTTCACTTAACAGTGGCAGTCAGTGGTTCTCAGTCCCTACGCTCGGGTGCCCGGCCCCATCTCCCTCAGCAGGAAAAGGGAGCCAAACCCAAAGCTGGAGCCTGCGGGCTGCTGTGCACTGCCCCGGTGCCTCAGGCAGCACAGGCTCAAGTGCCCATTTGTTTCCCAAGCACCTATTTCCCCAGATGGAGCAAGAGTGTTTTTTTCTGTGTAAATGTTGGGTGTTACGATGTAATTAAGTTCCCTCACACTCGATAGGTTGTGCCACGTGTAACTTGAAGATGGTTCCAGAGCCAGAGCATGGGCTACAGCAGGGGCTGGTGGTGTCCAGTTGTCTTCGGCCCCCTGCGATGTGTCTGGCGCATCCACGATGCTGTCCCCACCCAGTGCGCCTCACTCTGCCAGCTGCTCCCCCAGGAAGTGGGCTTGAAACCTCTCTCAGGCCCATCCCCTGTCCAGTAGCCACCCAGATCTGTCTCACCTGTGCCATGCGGCCTTGCCAGGAACTGTCTGTGAGTCATTTCACACTTTAAGAGCAGAGTGCTGGGCCTGCACTGGAGGGACCTGTGGGGGGATTTGGCCACAGGGTGCTGTCCTGCAGCTCGGTGTCCTCACTCATCCTGGATCATTTTGAGAAGTCAGTGCCTTTTTCACCACTCACTGCATGCACCCAGCTGTTTGCCCTCTGGACTACAGGTCTGGCCTGCGGGCCACACTCCTATGTCATGGTCCAGGAAGGGATTAGTCCTGGAGCCTTCCTGCCCGGCTTCTCTACCCCTTCCCCGGGCAAACGCTCCTCTCTGCCATCTCATTTACCTCTATTGTCCCTGTCATATAATCTAGTTTATTATCATGTGCTGGCGACACAGGGATCACGGGCAGGCCCGGTGGGTACACAGATGCATGCTGTGAAACTAGGCAGCTTTGGGTGTCATGGGGGCATGGCCATCGGGGCTCCTGGAGAGAAGCACAAAGCTGTGGCCATGTGGGGCTCTGTAGAGTCAGTTGCCCTTAATGCCCCAGCCCTTATGTAGCTACTAACTGAGACCACAGAGACAAAAGGGGCACCACTCTGGGGCATGTGTGTGTGCGGGGACGGGGGAGCTGCAGTACATGGGCATTTAAGATGTTTGTACTTAGTAGCAGATCTGAGGGTTTTTTTAAGTAACCCCTTTACCCAAACCCATCATTGTAATGGATCCCTACTTTTTTTTTTTTTTTGAGACAGTGTCTGGCTTTGTAGTTCAGGCTGGCCTTGAGCTCACTATGTAGTCCAGGCAAGCCTCGAATTCAGCAATCCTCCTGCCTCTGCCTCCCGAATGCTGGGATTATAGGCATGAGCCACCATGCCCGGCTAGCCCACATTTTTTACAATTAAGACTAAAACAGAGATACCTGCATCCAACCTAAGAAGCATCATTTTCCTATTAATGGTGACAGGTGAGAGTGAAAGGGTCACTGGAGCAGCTGAAGCCCTGTGCCTGAGAGGGGCTAGTTTACATGGCAGAAATCTACCCCTCAGTTCTGGAGGCCTGGGGCCCCTTTCCTTGACCTCTAGATGGCCACCTTCTCCATGTCCCTGCGTGGCCATCCCTCTGGCAGCTCCTGTGTAGACACCTGTGCTGGTGCTCATCCTAGTCCCCTTACTGAGACCACTCCGGTCCAGGCACATTCTCAGATCCTAGTGTGGAACTACAGCATGTGAACTTGGGGACAGTTCAGTCCACACTGAGGGAACCAGAAGTATCTGGAAGGAGACAAAGCATCTTAGTTTTTTTCAGTGCCGTTAGGAAAAGCAGTGCTCGCGTTAGGTGTGGTGTGGCATACATGTGCCCTCGGTCCCCAGATGCCCCTTGGAGCTGACTGGGAGCCACTGACCATAGAGCAGAGAGCGTGGGTGGAAACCAGGTGCTGGTGCTTCTGCCTCCCCCTGCCCGGTACGTTTCCCCTGTGCTTGTGCACAGCACTGGCAGGGCCCCCGCACACTAGCTCCGGGTCTGGTTGGCGTTTCACTCCTGACCACAGGGATTATCATCTACAGGTCCAATTCCACGATCTCTCCAGGATGCCAGTCCCTGGCGAAGTTTCACTGTGGCTGTGCACCAGCTGCAGCTGTCAGCCACCTGCAGGGCTCCGCGGTTCCTCTTCCTTACCTGGCTGTAGCCCTGGGCCAATTCCCCAAGCTGTGTGCCCTGGCAGCCACACTGCGGCCCTGGTGTCTGGGCAGCCGGACTGCAGAACATGGCGGCCCCATCCTCAGCTGTTCTCCCCAGCATGGGCTGTGCGCTCTGGGCCAGCAGCAGCTTCGGCCGCTGTGCCAGCTGTCAAGGGCATTCTGGGCTGTCATGGCTCTTTGAGTCAGTGCTAACAGCTTCCTTCATTGAACATCGTTCAAAGCAGTGGTTCACTTACGCAGAGTGCCCTGGGGCCTGTTGTCCTGCCCGCTGTCAGAGAGGAGACGAAGCATTGTCTCCTCTTTCCTCAGGGGTTGGCCTTTTCCTTTGCTGAGTGTTCCTGTGCCCTGCACCCTGCGGTCCTCCAGACATGGTGGGAGATTTCTTCCCTGGACGCTGCCAGCCATGAGCGACTGGGGTCCCCCCAGGTGACCCAGCCCTTTCAATGTGTTGCTCTGACCGTGGACACAGCAGCCTCACTCTTTGGGGCCACTGGGGGCGGTGGTGACACTGGGTGGCATGAGACTTCCCCCCGTGGATGGGAGGCTTAGTCTCTGATAGCTGCGCTTTCTTCATTTTAGTAAGTTGTGGTTTATTTTGAATAAGCCTCTTTCAACCTATTAATATTAGTCTACACCAAAATTAACCTTCCCCTCAATTTTTCTCACACAAGAAGGAGCAAAGTAATTTTGAAAGTTAAATCAAAACAAAGCAATCTTGTGTGTAAGCCGATAAAAATCGCAGACTGTGGTTACGGAGCGCCTCCACAGGAATCGCTGACATAAAGCCGATTTCCTCCCGCCTTGTTATGGAAGGAAAAGGGGAAATGCCCTGGCCTTATCACGGTCCCACCATGTTGAGCAGGCGCTTGAGAGCTTGTGTAAACAGTGGCGAGGGGGAGCTCCGTGCAGCTGGTGTGTCTGGGGGCATGTTTTGGGGCAGGGAGGGGATAGGCGGTGTCCCGGCCTGGTTAAGCCCAGTGGTTCCCAAGACCATGCCTTGGAAGCATTTCCCGCCAGAGAAGAGCGGGGTTTGCAGCGGGCTGTGGACAGAGTCCAGCTTAGTCATGAAGGAAATGGCTGGCACTGGCTTCAGACCTTCGGGTGAAGCGGGTTGTCACTCATGACATGGAGAGGCATCGAAGCACATGTGTTCTGGTACCTTCTTTGTGATTTTCAATTTACACTTTGTACATTACTGCCAAACAGACTAAGACCCAGGGGAGGTATCTCTGAAAGACTGAGGGTCTGAAGCCTTCAACTCTTCTAGCAATTGCTTTCTGAGCAGTTTCTTGGTTTAGGATGCACCTAAGATGGTCACCATCGAGAAGGTGCTGCTCGCTCTCAGCAGCTCTTCCTCCTCAGACAGGTGGGCAGGGGTGATTCAGCCTGTGTCTGTGCCTGTGGGCACCCTGCCGGGTCACAGCGTTTACTGGGCACAGTGGCACATTGCAGCTCCACTTTATTTAGCTTCTTACGGCAAATTACCCCAAATCACTGGTTTCTTAAATAAATTATAGCTACCAGAAGTTTACCCTTGAGGGAGTCTGAAACATACTCAAATGTCAGTGAGTGTGGATAGTGAGGTCCTTCACCCCAGCAAGTCCCCTAGTTCCTTTCCACTGTCCCTGTCCCTCTTCAAGAAGCAGCTCTGTGATGGATGGCTTTTGCCCCGCACCTGTGTGAACACTGGACTATTGAGATCCATGGGTCCTCTTGAGTTTTTGGAGTGTTTTTCTTGTTTGCAGGAGAAAACCCCTGGGCTGCCCACTGTGGGAAATGGAAATGTGATCCCTGGACAGTCTCGGGGAGAAATTGGTGCCCCAGGGATACGGGATGGCCTCCTGCTACCATCAAGATGCCATCTTTGTTTACTTCAGTATGGGGGCCCACTCTCTCCCAAATTGGGAAAGAGCTAACAAGCTTTGCTTTTATCGTTTTAGGTGTTTTTGAATAATTACCAGCCAGCTGAAGACCACCCCCAAATGGTTATCTTGCGACTGTTACGTTACATTGTCCGCCTAGTGTGGAGAATGCACTGACAGGGTCCTCGAGGAGCCAAGATACCTGCAGACGTTTCGCCTCTTCTCCAGACGAGCCCAGCCAAGGGCTCTTGGCGCCATTGGGCCAGAGGTTCTTTCCCGAGAGGGGGTGCACACGGCGGGCGGGCAACCCTACGTCAGACGTGAAGTTGACCTTTCTGCTCCTCACCACGTGACCTTTCTGCTCCTCGCCACATGGCCCCATGGCAGAATTCCAATGGAAGTTGGTTGTGAATGTAAATGAGGGAGAATTTTTCTTACATTTTTAATGTACAAATCATGGTTCTCTGCATCAGGATTATATGTGAGAATGGTGTTTACATGCTGTGTGTGGATGTGGGGTTTTTTTCCACCTTCTTTAATAACAGGTTTTTTCAGAAAGGAAATGGAAACTTTTTAACCAGCTCATGAATGATTTTTGTACTAAAATTTTAAGAACCTCAGAGGATTGTGTAATCCTAGCAGTGGAAACTGAGCCAGCTGATTTATAAAGCTGACTTAGTTTATTTTTAGATTACAGTTTTTAAACAGGGAGAAAGGTATGCTCTGTCACCTTCCCTTGCTGTTCCCTCTTTGAGCTTTTTTTCTGATTATTAATACTAAAAGAGTTCTTATGAAATGGAACTGATTAAAGGGGCAGAAAGTATACCACTCCCATCTTGTAAATATTTACCTCCTCATGCTCATTTTATCAATGGCAAAATCTCAGATGGTTTTACATGTCTTTCCTGACCCCTGTTCTGCCCATCCTGTGAGTCTGGATGGTGGTGCCAGGCCAGCTCAGGGCACTTGCACAGAGTGTCACCAGAGTTAGCAGGTGCCTGCATCATCCCGGCTCATCCGTCTGTGTGTCATTTTCAGGCTTTTAATTCAGCCCACGCCCCTGGCCTATAATGCCTCACATGGTCCCTGGCTCTCAGCTCACTCTGAAGTAGAGACTTCATCCTGCCTTCACCAGTGCCATGTGGTACTTTGCCGGGCAACCTGAAATGCCCCTGTGAAAGGCATCTGGTTTCACTTGTCTCATTCTCTTAGGACAGTTGGGTCTTGTCAGGCTGCTTAGGTCTCCACCTACCTTCCCTTTGGATTGGGCATAGCCAGCCCACACATCAGGCAGCCACCTCAGAAGCCAGCACTCGAGGGGCTGACCTGGGGCAGGAGGCCCTGGGCTCAGACACAAAACAAAAGAGCAATCAGGTAGACACTGGGGGACCCCAAGAAAGACACAGATGGGGGAGGGGAGGAGTCTCAACCCTGTGACTGATGATTTTTGAAAATTAATCATTGAAGAACTTTTTGCAAGGAACATAGGAGTTTTCCAATAAGCCAGCAGTGCCAGCAGTAGTGTTTGACTTTGGCATGACAGGGAACCAGTGTTTTTACATTAAATTAAGAGGTAAAACCCATTCATTTGTATGTTCATAAGTTTATATACATGTGTATATAGGTATATGTGTATATATATTGTCTATACACTCTTTCCTTTAAGTAGAGTAATTTGATTTCAGATATTCTCCTTTTTAAACATTTTTTTTTCCCTAGAATCTCTTTTGGGTTTTAAATAGTTTGAAAGCTGTGTTGGAGCTCAGCTTGTTTCTTGGTGTGTCTCGAGCCCATCCGCAGAGTCCCACACATCCCACAGCTGTATGGTGGTGTTGGGGTTGTGCTGACGGCCCTGTAGACACCCACACACCAAAGACGTTTTTGGGGCCACCCTTCCCAGATCTCTGTGCCCAGTGCCAGTCTCCCAGGCCAGAGCACTTTACATCTCTTCAGCCCAAGAGCGCAGTGCAGCCTGGCAGGGTGGGAGACATTCCCGCCTCATGAGCCTGTGAGCTGCTTACCTCTACCGGCACCTCAGAGCCCTTGGCTGCCCAAGGAGGTGGCCCCAGAGGACGTGAGTTATTCTATGAACTGCAGAAGTATTAAAGAGCAGGACGCCGGCACCAGAATTTAAATGACTGGTTGTCTCTGTACTGTATCTGTTTATCAAGATGCCTCCTTGTAGAGAGTGTGCCTCCCTACTGGGGGTGGGGGGGAGGTGGGCCTTTTATTTTTAGTATAATTTTTTAATTTTTTGTAGATCCTTAAAGAAAAAGTGATGCGGGTTTTGTGCCTTGATAACCTCTCTCTGTGTGAGGTTTGTAAAAAGTGTCCTGTGACTTCACACCGAAATGCAATAAACACAAAATGGCTTTGTGGCTAATTTAGATTACCTTCCAAGAAACGAGTTAATGAAGAATTGGGGAGTGTTCCAAAAGCCAATGTAAGATTCCTTTTGGTTTAAGAAGATGTATGTGGTGGAATACGATTTTCTTGTTTCCCCTTAATACTGTACATATTTTTGACTATTTATTAGATTAGGTTATATTTTACTTATCAACTGAGCCAAATGTTTGTGTGCAATTGTGTTTCCTTTACCTTTCTGTAAAATTTTGTACAGCGTAAATGAGTAAAAAATCACTGTTTCTCTAAGCTTTTTTCGGAATCAAGAACTGTAAATATTGTAGATTCTTTTTCTGTATAATGTGTCCTACTGTTCCATAATGCTGTAACTTGTAGAAATATTGTATATTTATTTTCTGCTTATTTAATGTCTTAATTTCTTGAAAGTATTGACATTGACACCCCCCTGCTCCCCTGCGCCCTCCTGTCCCTCTTTCCCCCTTCACTTCAGCCTGTGAAGTGGGAGGTGGTGACTGCAGACCATGTCCCCAGCTTTGTTCCTGGGCTTCAGCTCTTGGGTTTTGCTATTCAAAAAAAAAAAAAAAATCTGACAGGTTACAAAATTTTACTCCCAAGAGCCAGGCATAATAGTGCACACCTATAATCCTAGCACTCGGGAGGCTGAGTCAGGAGGATCACTCACTGCAAGTTCAATCCTGGACTACATAGTGAATTCAAGGCCAGCCTGAACTACATAGTGAGACTCTTGTCTCAAAAAAAAGAAAAGAAAATTTAACTCCTAGAAATACCCATCAACCTTCTGTTTGTTCCAAAGCAGCTAGCTTCTCATAGAAGCATATTTGCTAATTCCAGCCCATATCTTTAAGAAAAATAAGTAAAAGTATTAGCAAATGGGAAAGGTTTTTTCCATTGAAAATTGATCCCTGACAACTCAGTGTTGAAAGGAAAGTGTGTCACCTGTGGGTGCTTCCATGTGGTGTCCAGGGCAGGGCACGGGTGGGACAGGTGGCTCCTGCTTTGAGAGCGGCCTCAGGGTCACCTCGGATCCCTTGTTGCCAACTGATAAGTCTGGAGTTTTCCCCTGCTCTGCGGCCCCTGTGCTTTGAGGAATCGTTGGATGATTGTTCATCTCCAGAAGCCAGTGATATACCACCCCCTGGCATCCACTCATCACGATCAGTCTTGTCAGACTGCTGCTTCAGGCCCAAGCCCACTTCCCAGTCTCCATCCCCATTGAGAGAGGTGGGGGCCCTGCTGGGTGTCAAGATGTGAATGTTCAGGGAAGCCCTGGGGACTTCCGGGGGCCTGTGGACATGCTTTGGTCACCCCTGCTGGTTTGGCCTGGTGCCTGTGTGTCCGCTGGGCATAAGTGTCCGTGTGCCTGGGGAGATGACTACATGTGGCGCCAAATCGGGCAGGGTCTCCCCCCAAGCAGCTTTGTAAGTAGGAGGCATCCTCAAGTCCCCACCTAAGTAACTTGACTACTTTTATTTGGGGATTCCAGGCTATAGGAGCTGTTAGGTTTTATGTCCAGGTTCTGTGACCACTAGTTACTGTATCCGGACTCATCAGGTACCTACCCATTTATAAATAGCACTGATCTGTCTGTATACTGATCCATCACTAACGCGTTTCCTAGGACCCAGCGTATGTAGCATTTGTATTGCAATTTCCCTGGCTTACTTGTGTTTTGCACTGACAAATTTTGACAGGGTAATTGCCACTTTACTTGTGCAATACTGCTGTAAATAACTGCAGATTTTTTTTAAGAAACTCAATCTTTTATGTCCTTAATGAATTTTATATAAATAAAACTTTCAACTAGTTCTGGTGAGCTTGTTTGATTTGTAAGAAGTTTATGGATGTGCGCACCCACATCTGCCCTTAATTGTTCCCTGCATATTCGCGGCTTGGAGATGGAGGGCTTCCTGCTCGGAGACTTGCGCAGTACACTTAGAAGCAGACCACACTTGAAATTGTTGAAGTTGCTGTGGGGATAATGGCAAAACCCTCTGCCCCAGTGTCAGATCTGACTCGGCTGCGTGCGCAGGGAGGGAGGGGCGGCTCCGGACTGGCACCCCGAGGATGGATGGGAATCCGATGGAGCAGAAAGGGCCAATCTGCAGTTCAGGGACCAAGGGGTCACTGACAGGTGCTTGACCCAGAGGGAATAGGCCACATCCTCTCACAAAGGAAGCCCTGCTGACTGAGCCTGCGCTGTGGGTGGGACTCAGGGAACTCAGGGCTGAGATGAAAGCCTGATTCGGGCATCCCAGTAAGTAAGGACATAATTTGCCCTTTTGGAATAGGTGCTGGCAAAGCACTGTGCTTGGTTTCAACCTAGGAATTTGTTCCTCATTTTAATTTTTTCCCCTGCTTTCAATTTAGTCAGCAACACATAAATACAGTTTGGGGTATTTAATTAATTTTAAATTGTATTTATCTCAAGTTGTTCTGGCTGCCAGCCCTAATCTGTCTCCTCACCACATTTGCATTTTTTCTAGACCCTTTTGTTTACATGGTGTGTATGAACCCTCCTAACAGTGGTTTTGCATTTTCTTTTTAACTTTATTGGTACATTTTGTATGTACATTATGATCGCATTCAACATTGAGTTTGTACTATACGTGATTCTTGATTCTTATTTTTCCCCTTCCCCTGCCCTGCATACGACCCCACCCCCCATACACACAAGCCTTGCTTCTTCTTTTTACCATCAAATTTTTTCCCTCCCTTCCCCACTTAACCCTACCCTCCATTTTCCTTATTTCTTAGGAACATTTTCTTCCTATTTCACAAGACCTAATTTGGAACTCATTTACACCATCAGTTTTTCATACCAGAAAAATGATATGGTATTTACACATCTGTGTTCTATTTTATTTCACTTTTATGAGTGTGTCCTGAAAGTATGTGCATTTGAGTACCATTGACCCCAAATTTATCATTCATTACAGCTGAGTAATACTCCATTTTATTTTTTTGAAAAAGCCATGTCTTCTTTATCCAGTCTCTTGTTGATAGGCATTTGGGCTGTTCCCAAGATTTAGCTATCACAAACAGCTGCCATAAACATGGGTGCACATATGTCACTGTGATACGAATCTTTTAATTCTTTCATGTATATACCTAGTAGTGAAATATCAGGGTTAAATGAGACCTTTACGCCTAGTTTTTGAGGGCTATCCGCACTGATCTCCACAGTGGTTGCACCAGTCTACATTCCCACCAACAGTGGAGAAGGGTTCCTTTCTCCCTGCAGCCTGGCTAACATTTGTTGGTTGTTTTCATGATAGCAGACATTCTTTCTGGCGTGAAATGGAATCTCAGTGTTTTCATCTGCATCTCTTGAATGACCAGCAATGTTGAACATTTCATATGTCTCTTAGCAGCCTTTATTTCATCTGAAACCTGTGTTTCATTTTGGATGCCCATTTTTTGAATTGGGTCCTTAAATTTGGATGGGGTAATTTTTTTGAGTTTATAATATACTCTAGATAATAGACCTTTTTCTGAGAAACAGCTGGTAAAAATTTTTTCCCATATTGTACAGCAAAAGAAACCTTTTTTTTTCTTTTGCTGTACAGCTTTTTAATGAGATCCCTGTTGTCAATTCCTTCTAGTTCCCGCGCTGCTAAGATTTTGTGCATAAAGTCTTTCCCTACATCAGTATCTCTGAGAGTTCTACCTAATCTGTTTTCCAGTGGGTTTAGTGTTTCTGTTTAGGTCTCTAATCCACTTTGGTTTTAGTTTGGTGCATTGTGAAAGACATAGATCTAGGTTTAATCTTTAGTAGGTTGAAACCCAGTTTTTCCAGTACCATTTGTTAAAGAACTTTTCCTCTATTAAGGATGTTTGGCTGCTTTGTCAAAGATGAGGTGGTATAGGGCTGGGGATTTAGCTCAAGGGGTACCACGCCAACCTTGGATGCACAAGGGCCTGAGTTTGATCCCCAGTACAAAAAAAAAAAAAAAAAGATGAGGTGGCTTAGTATATCTGGAGTTGTTTCTGGATGTTCTAGTCTGTTCCAATAAGCCACGAGTCTTCTACTTTGCCAGTACCATGCAATTTTATCACAGTGGCTTTGTAGTATAGCTTCAAGTTGGGGATTGTGATACCTCCCGCCTTATCCTTGTTGCCTAGAATTGCTTTTGCTATTCTAGGTCTCTTGTGGTTAGAGATTAATTTTTGCATTTGTTTTGTCTAGCTTTGTTAAATATGCTGTTGGGATTGCAATTGTGATTGCACTGAATTTATATAGTAGTTTTGGCAGTGTGGCCGTTTTGATGATACTGGTTCTTCCTACCAAGGAACAAGGGATAGCTTTCCATTTCCTTTCCTGCCCTGTCCTGTCCTGTCCTGTCCTGTCCTTTCCTGTCTTGTCCTGTCCTGTACCGGCCATTGAACTTGGGCCCTTGTGCATCCAAGGTTGGCACAGTACCACTTAAGCTAAATCCCCAGCACCATTTTCTGATATCCTTTTCAATCTCCGTTTTCAGAGTGCTGTAGATTTCAAAGTAGAGGCATTTCACCTCCTTTGTGAGATTGATTCCTAGATGTTTCATATTTTTTGATGATATTGTGAAAGGAATTGATTCCCCAGTTTCTTTCTCAATGAGTCTGTTGTTCTTGTATGTAAAGGCTACTGATTTTTGAGTGTTAACCTTGTATCCAGCTGTGCTACTAAATATGGCACTTAAGTCTAGTAATTAAGTCCATAAACGCTGTGTTCTTTTTTTTTAAAGACAGGGTCTTGCTTTGTAGTTCAGGCTAGCTTTGAACTATGTAGCCCAGGCAAGCTTCAGTCTCAGCGATCCTCCTGCCTCTGTCTTCTGAGTGCTAGGATTACAGGTGTGAGACACCGCACCCAGCACTGTGGAATGTGGTACTGATTGCTGGTGGGCATGAATCACCATGCCTGATATCGTTGTATGTGGTTACTAGGGATCAAACCAGGGACCTTGTGCTTGCTAAGCAGGCTCTGGAACCACTGAGCTAAATCTCCAGCTCTTGTTTAGATTTTTTAGACAAGTCACCCCTGCATATTGCAAACTGGCCTTGAACTCACTGTGTAACCCAAGCTGACTTCAAATTTAAATCCTCCTGCCTCAGCCTCCTGAGTAAATGCTATTACTTTATAGGTAGTTCTGAGTTAGCAGTCAGTCATGGATTTTCCTAGAGTGACTCCACTTCCTGAATAACCATTGTGTTGGGCTCAAGTGTTGACATTGCTACCTGGCTTCCCACCCTGCTGGTGGTACAGGGAAGTGGGGAATCAGCTCCAACAGACTGATCCCATTGGCACCAGTGGCTGCCCCTTCACTCCACCAGCCAGTAGGCATCACCCTGGCAAACACTGTCATGTTGGCATCAGCCTAGTGGGTAAAGAAGTGTTCGCATACATCTGAGTGCCTCAGTTTACTGTTGCATTTTTGCTTTTCTGTGGATGATTGGCTCTGAGTACTGCGAGCAAAAAATTTCCTTCACACTAAGAAATGTTTATCCTTTAATCATTGCCTGTCTTTTATCCTCCAACATTTTCTTATGAAAAGTCTTACACAGAAAAGTCAATAGAATTTTACAGAGGACTCCCAGGCACTGCTACATAGCTTCCATCCCTTGCTGTGCTGACTGTATATTCATCCATTGACCTCCCTTTTGGAGGGGTGCACTTCAGAGTAAGTTGTCATCAATAACCCTATCCCCAAATATTTGGTTTTTTCACTAGAGATAAGATTTGCACACAATGAAACATACAGTGCAGTATTAGGTGCACATTGGTAAGTTTTAACCAAGAAACAACTGTCATGCTGTTTAACTCAGACTACTTGATGACAATGTTAAATATATTTTATCATATAATGATTTAGGGCTTTATTTTTTTCCTTCATCTTAACCCACCTAAGATTTGGGTTTTAGTGATATGAAATATGAATTTATTTCCCCTAAACCACACTGTCTTTCTCCACCAACCTGAAATGACCCTTTGATAATATCAGATCTTCACACAGGGTTCTGTTTCTCAGCTCTTTTTCCATTGATCTTTTTGTTTATAGTACTCTAATATTTATTTTGTGTTTTTAAGTTCCTGTCCTTATTTTTCAGAATTATGGCTAGTCTGTATTTTCTCTTTTGCATATATTTTAGGGTTATTTTAAGCTTCTATAAAAGCTCTCATTTGGAAACACAATGATTGTATATTAAATTAGGAGAGAGTTGCCATTTATCCAGTATGTTTTCATCTTGGAGATTCAGTGTGTTCCACACGATTTTTCTTCCCATCAAACCTGCACACCAGATGGGCATGGTTGTGCGTGCCTGATTCCAATGGGAGGACCAGGGGTTTGATCTGAGCAAATCAGTGGCTTAGCAAGATCCTGTCTCAGAAATTAAAACGAAATTCAAAAGGTTTAAAACCTGCACCTTTCCTGGTAGTCCTGTCCTAGCAAGAGGCCTTTAAGCCTCTGGCACCAATGCCTGCTTCCCACTGCATCTTCCCTTTTGGTCCCTCCTCACAGTGCCCCTGCCTGTGGCGCAGTAGAACACAGGCCCGTGGCCCACCCGGTGCTCTTGCCAGTACTGTGGTCTGGAACAAACCAGGTGAGGGAGGAGGGCACATCTGGAGGGCGACAGCCCTCAGGCCATGGCGTGCCTCGGCCTGGCGCTCAGGTGCACCCAGCCGCCAGCAGTAGCTTCCTGTTGGTCTGTGAGCCTGGGCCCGCCCCTCTGACAAATTCTGTTTGTGCTGAATTAGCCAGAGTTGGTTTCTATTGCTGGCAGCTGAAACGCTGACTCATTCCTACCTGTCAGAAGGAGTGAATAGAAGTGCGAGAAGTTCCCTGTAACAGTATGAATTCAGAGGTGTGGGCTGCAGGCTGAGGGGTAAAGTTCCCTCCTAGCAAGACCAGGACAGGGCTGTGAGGAGAAGGAATCTGAAAGACAAATGATGGTATCTAATCTCTGAGTAACTTCTATCACTCGTCTCCTTTTGCTGGAAATTCATCTCTTCTGGGGAAAGCCCCATGTCCTCAGCGTTCATCACCAAATGTTCTCACTTTCTTGCACAAGTTACTGAAGGGGATGACCCAGCAAAGCAAAATAATGACTGCTCAGCCTCATCTCAAAGCAAATTCGGAAGAATTGGCCCCCAAGCCTAGTAGCCTAATGAGATCAAACTGGGGCCACTGCTCTAAAAATACACACAGAGACATCTGTGGCTATTTCGGGCTAGATGGGATCATTAGCTCATACTGCCCATTATTATTCTAGTAGTTTAGGTGGTCTTTCTCCTAAAACATTAGTCATTTAAGTGCTACCACACTGCCCAGCACAGACGAGAATATAAAAATGCTTAAATGCAAGGAAAGCTATATTCCTCAGGGTCTCACGACCAGTGAGCAGAAAGATTACCGTGAAGTTCTGCAGTGAATTCCCAGGGAGAGGCCTGTTTCAGGAGCCTGCCCTCTCTGAGATGTCTTTGACCTCTCCCACCCGGCCCTGCAGGGTCTCCCATGGTGACCTCTAACCACGGGACATTCCATTTCCAAATAACCAGCCCTTCGAAGTAACTGCTGTCATTACCCCAGGTCTGGGGAGGAGAATCTGGACACACAGAATTTAAGCCACTCCCCAGGTGCCATGGTCATCAGGGTCAGGTTGCCAGAACAGAAGGGTGCCCAGCCAGGGTCTGCTTCCAACGGGCCCCGTGAGACAGCCTTACCTCAGAAGAGTTCTGGGTTTGGGGGACACATGACCCAGTGGCCTTGCCCAGGTCTCATTCAACCCACAGGTATTTCTGCTTTTGCAATGGCTCGCCTCATGATGAGAACCCTAATTCTCTACTTCCTGTCCAGCTCACTCAGTACTTGCTGTCTAGTCCTGTACTTCGTGTCTAGTAGTCTTTCCAACAGCTGCCTAATAGGGGATTCCAGGGCATGGCTGGGACTACAGCCTCCAAGTCAAAGTGTCCTGCAAACTCCATGCAGATTCCAGAATCGTTGGGCCAGCAGCAACACCATGGAACAAATGAATCTCTCCAGGGAGAAGGCACTGAACCACTGCATGTTAGAAGATGCTCTCTGTAGAAGATGCTTTCTGTTTGTTTAAATCGATGCTGTAGTTGCAAAATGTCCACTTCTCATCACTGCTTCCCCCTGCCAATTTGCCCTGGCACAGGAGTCTGCTGTTCCTGCCAAATTTGGGGTGAGTAGGAGGACAGAGTGGGCTGGAAAGCTAGCTCAGGGCCAAGGCCATGGGTGCAGGTGAGGCTGTCCCCGGCTATGGGCCCCGGGAAAGCCCAGTTATCAGGTGAGTCACAGCCTGCTGTTGACAAAGCTCAAGGGCAGAAGAGGTCAGGGCAGAGGAGATGCCATGGTGGGCTCCAGGGCAGGAGGGACAGAACGGACCCAGGGGGAGCAGGTACAGAATGCAGTGTGAGTCGTGGGTGTGGACCCCGGCCTCTCACAGCTGGGGGGGGGGGGGCACCAGGACAGTGCTGCTGTCCTCTGAGAGCCAGGACTGAAGGACACCTGCCTGGAGTGGAGAGGACCTTTCAGGCCTGAGTAGTAGAAGAGGAGCTGGCCATGCCCACCTCGCTCCCTTTGTCGAAGCAGCTCTGCAGGAAGAGAAAATCTCATCCATTTCCAGGTGCTCAGTGTTGTGCAGAGGCCCAGCATCAGCACACCCCAGAGTGGCCTTTCCAGGGCTCCACGTGCTGCCCTCCCAGGGCCAGACCCCTGCCTGGTACCCAGTGGGCAATGAGCACCCGATTTTGGACAAGTGACTGGCAGTGGTGCATGTAAATGGAACTTGGTGGCAAGTTCACTCTTCAAGAGATTTCACTTTTTGCCATTTCCAAGAATAATGAAAACACAAGTCTGTTCAGAACACTTTCTCTCCTCCCAGCAGATCCAGGCTTTGGCAAACGGCTGCTCTTTTTAGGGGTCCTCGGTTGCTTTATAGTACCCCCTCTTACTCCCAACCCCCACCTGCCTGAGCACCAGGGTTCTGAGTCCCTCCAAATTCCTTCCTGTAGAAGACTCCTTTCAGGCGGCTGGGGCTGGATAAACTCCCAGGGGGAGGTGGCTGATAACAGCCGGATGAGCATAGCTTCGCTGGCAACTCAGGCATCCATGCCTTCTGGACAGTTGCTATCTGCCCTGGGCAGCTAGCATCAAACAGAAGCTTTGTAAGCCATCAGAAAATGACACAGGGGAAATAAATCCCCACCCTCTGGGCTCTTTCCAGGAATGTGACACAGGCTGGCCACTTCCCAGAATGCCCCAAACTTACTCCCATCTAGTGCTATTCCTGCAGCTCCTGCTATAGTGTTCTCCCAAGAACCGCAGGCTCTGCTCAGATGCCCCTTCCCAAGGCTGCCTCCCCTGCCCACCCCCTGCCAGCTCTGGTTGTGTCCCCTGGGCAGGAGGTTTCCTGCCTGAGCGGGAGCCCTAGCTCTCGTGCATATTTGCCAGAAAAGCTGGACCTTGGGGTGGTTGTGGGACACTAGGGAAGGACTCAGGTCCCCATCTCTGCAAGCCTGGCAATGGACAAGGCTATGTGAATCCTGATCCTCGCATTCCCAGGATGTACATGGAACAGCTGGGATAGGTAGCTCCATTCCTGGGGAAGACCTTGGCTGCCCGGTGGCCCTTCACAATACAAACATGAGCAGACACTTGGGCAGAAGTTTCCAGAGGAAACCAGGCTTGACACTTGCGACCAGACGCCACGGCAGCCCAGGGCACTGTATCTCTTATCTGATAATCAGGCATCTCTGCTCCAGAGCTTCAAAGAGACCCGGCTCTTCTGTGCTCATAGCTCATAGCCTTGTCACCTCCAACTGGTTCCAGGTCACAGAAGTGACCCACCTGCCGGGCCCATGAAAGCTTAGATCGAAGACAGACAACCAGACAGCCAGACAGCCGGAGGTGTGAGGGCCAGCTTGCTCCCTGTGACCGAAACCCAAGGTGTGGCCAGTGTGACCGATTACTCATGGCCAGGGAAGAGGGAGGGCTGGGCACAGGATGAAGTCTAACACCAAAAGTCCACAGCAGTGCAGAGGGAGCTGTGTGGATCAACCGAACCCGTTCCTAGCCTGCAAATGCCCTTCCAGGGCAGGTGTCAAACCCGAAGGACTTTGGCCTCCTGAGTCATGTACGTCTGCTTGTGTAAATAATACCAGGCTGGTTCATACAGGATCTCTAAGGGAAAAGGCACTTTCATTGTTGTAAAACTGGACGGAGATTTGTTCTTCCACCAACATTACTTTTTGGATCTATAAATAGAGCTCATTAGAAAAGATGGGGGAGGAGGCAGCAACAATTATAAGATGAAGTACAACTTTTTTTTAAGATTATTTGTGGGGACTTTTTCCTGATTCTGAACCTTTGAAGAACAGAGGGACTATATAAAATAAGTTACATGGTTTCTTTCCAAGAAACATCAAATAAAACGTCTAGTTTCAGAGAGACAGAATTCTTTCCCAGTGTTCACAAATGCAACAACCTTGTTTCTCATGTTTTCTAGGAAGGAAAGTTATTCTCTCAAAGTCTGCTACTTTGTTCATTCCTTTGTTTTGGCAGTACTAAGGACTATGTTGAGCTACATGGGGGTTTGTTTTTTGTTTTTGTTTTGTTTTTTTAATTTTGAGACAGAGTCTCACTAAGTTACTACTTTGCCCAAGCTAGGCTCAAACTTGTAATTCTCTTACCTCAGCCTCTCAGACTTCTAGGATTCCAGACATGTGCCACCTTTCCTTGCCCACTACCTGCCATGATTTTCAGTGGAGCAGCACCCATGACAGGAGCAAGGTTGGCCCAGAGAAAATACCCTTACCAGAGGCTTCCATCTCCCAAAGTTTGTGGGAGGCATGTGGGGAATGACCACAGGAAGACAGACTTAGCATCTAAGGCTGACAGGCAGCGGATGGCAAGTTCAGCAGCTGTAGCCACCTCCTCATGCCTCTCCCATGCTCCCCTCTCCTCTGGCTGCCTGTCCCGCTACTGTCTAGGGCAGGTGTGATGACCGAGTTAGTTCTCAGTGTTACAGAGCAAACTCTAAAGGGCACAGCCTCCCTCCCTCACTGTAGGTCTGACTCCACCCAAGTCCATACAGCGCCCAGGCCCAAGCTGTGGCCAGCAAAAGGGAACCCCCACCCCTCCTCACATAGTCCTCACAAGAGACCACAGGTGGTCTGGGGGACAGGCCAGCCTCCTCTCCAACGGCTTCACACATGAAGATGGTCACTGTGCAGCTCTGCCACTCCAAGCTTCCTGCATACATCTCAGTGCCAGCGCCTCTCCTGTCGCGGCGGTGAGGTGTCATGCTGAATCCTGACACCCCTAGCTAAGGATGCAGGTGAGGCGCAGGAGCCAGCAGTTTCCCTGGCAGTAGCCAACTCTGTTAGTCTCCAGGGAGAGGATCATTGAGGTCCGGACAGACGAGGGGTCTGTTGGTCTCCTAGGGCCGCCATTACAAGGGTCTACTCATGCAGTGACTTAAAGCAACAGAGATACATTCATTCTCGCCCCCAAGACCAGCAGCCAGTGCAGGCAGGCCATGCTCGCTCGGAGCTGAGAGAAACTTCCTGTGCGCCCAGCTTGTTGGGGCTCCTGGAATTCCTTGGCTGCAGGTGCGTAACTCCATCTTTGTTTCCATTTTCACACAACCTTCTGTCCTGTGAAGCATATGTCCAGGTCCCTGGATCTCAGGGTTTTCTGTTCTTTTACAGGGTCATTTCTTATGGGATTTAAGGCTCATATAATCCAAGACGACCTCAGCTCAACACCCTTGATTTAATTACTTCTGCAAAGAAGCTTTTCCCAAGTAAGTTCTGAGGGTTTGGACGCAATATACCTTTCTGAGGGTTACAATTCACTCCGAAGGTTGACACTTAGTCCCTATGGCAACAGGTTTGGGTGCTTTCACCTGACTTACTCCCTTTAGTCTTTACAGTGACTTTGGGACAACCACAAATTTCCCTCTTTTTTACAAGAGAGGAGTGAAGGACAGAGACAGCCAGTCAGTCCCTAGGGTCACCCGGATGCTCAGGGGACCTCATGTGACCTGCCAGGCTCTCAGATCCCGCAAAAGCCAACACTGTGGGCTGCGCTTCCATCCCAGTCAGGGGGCTCCCCTCCTCCCTGTTCCCTTGGCAGCCTCGGTGACACCTACATCCCCTAGATCAGAAGGACCCTGCAGCTCCGCCTAATCTCCATCCTCCTCAGCAGGCTGCTCCCTCCGGGCTCTTCAGCTGCCCGGTTCTAGGGGCCATACCCAGACCGAATATTCCTCATAACCAGCCCCTCCTCTAGACAGCTACAGTCAGAGTCAGATTGCTCGGGATAATTAGATTCACTTCCATCATCTCCACCTTCTCAACTCTCGTGCCTTCCTGGACTGGACCCACTGTGTACCGACTGCTCCGCAAGGCCCCCTGGGACTGCTTGGTCAGGGCCACCAAGGACCCAGCTCTTGGACTTCATCTGAGTCCTCCATTGCAGTTAATCAGGCCCCTGGACACTCTCCTCTTTCTCCCGGCTTTCCTCCTCCTCCCTTCCCTTCCCTTTCTTTGTGGGCCTCCTCCATTTTCCTTTTCTGGGTGTCACTTTTCCTTGGGAACTTCTTGTATCCTCCTTCTCCACTTCCCAGGCAATCCCATGCAACCTCTGGATTGAAATAACTATGTCTGTGCCAATGATCCCAAATCTAAATTCCCAGCCTGCACTTCTTTGGTTTCCTTCTGATTGCCAGGTCCTATAGCCCTGTCCCATTTCTACTAGCAGGCCATAACTGGACACTACAGCACACTGTCCACCTGTCCCAGCAGACCTGCCCTGACTTCCCTACAGCCTTTGCCACCTGGCAGGTGCCCCTGCAGTCTCCAACGCTCTCTCCTTGAGCAACCCTGATCTCTCCCGTCCCCATCAGTAAATCTCACTGGCTTACCCTTCACAGGTGCCCCAAATCCCTCTCTGGAGCCTGGATGTCCCCCCACCCTCCAGTGAGACTCCCCAGGCATCTGCCCTTCTCTCCTTTCCTCGGCCGCGCTCTTCCCAGGGTGTCTGATCTGTATACAACAGCTGGTCCTGCGGGTCTCATCCAAGATCAGTGCCACTAACCAGCCTCATCTGAAGTCGGTCCCTTTTATATTCTTTACCTCAACTCTTGTTTATTGTCTTTATTGCAACATTATAACTTAAAATATCTAATTCTCTTGTGCATTTTTTATTTTGTCCTTGTTATGTTGTTGTTGATTTCCCCTGATGTTTGAATAAAAGACCCCAGAGGGCCAGCATCTCCATGGAGAAAGTGCTGGCATGGGGCAGCCGCTGAAGGAAGAGCTGGCAGTGCAGAAGGATGGGGTGGCCGAGGACTGGTGCCAGGTTGTAGCCTCACCCACCCACCTCCCTTCTCACAGTCTCTTTTCAGATGACAGAATCCAGAAGGAGTGGAGAGAGTGGCCCTCTGGGTGGATGGATGGTCAGAGAAGGCTTCCCGGGGGAGGGAGCCGGATCTAGATCAGGTTGTTCCCCGTCCTCTGTCCTCTGACCGCTGCTTAGCACATCTGCCTTGCCGGAGTCTGGTTGGTTGTGTCTCCCATGTGCATCTGGCCCATGGCAGGGAGAAATTAGATGTCACTCTTCTGAGACCCCTGCAGGCATCTTTTCAGGCATTCCAAAGTGTTTTCAAACCAAGTTTGCGTGCCACCACACCTGTAATCCCAGGATTTGGGAGACTAAGGCCAACCTCAGTGACGGAGTGAGACCCTGTCTCAAAAACCAAAAATGAAAAAAGAAAAAACTCTTTTCAGCCACCCATGCCCTCCACCAGCATACCTCTGCCTTTGCGCCCTCCAGCTCTGCCTGAGCTGCACAGCCCACCGCTTCTCCTCCGTGAGTACCCACCCAGGCCCACAGGCCCTGCCCTTCTAAAGGGTTCCCTGCCCTGAGGTGCCTCAGCATCCCCCCACCCCATGCCCCTGTCACCCCATGGGCTTCTCGGGGTGACAACAAACCCCAGCTCCCTGTCGTCCCCATCTTCCTCTTCCAGGACCCCATTAATGGAGCATCTAGCATCCTGAGTGTTGCCAGGGATCTTGGCCAGAGGGAGAGAATGTGGAGAGTTGTGCTATAGCTCTCTGTGTTGCTGAAGTGCTTTGTGTGGCTGCTCACATTTGATAAGTCTGGTGGCTGCATCCTAACTGGAAGTTGCATGGACAGGAGGAGAACAAGCCACATCTTACATGGTGCCCAGAGCCGAGTTGTGGACTTCCCATGCTAAGCCAGTGTTAGGCATCCAGTGCCCAGTGTACAGCCTGGGCCAAGCTGCAGAATGAATAGGAGCCTCACATCCAGACTCCAAGGTGTTTCCTGCCCCTGTGAGAGCTTCTGGTGCACGCACCACTGAGGACTATGGC
This sequence comes from Thryonomys swinderianus, assembly GCA_004025085.1. Classification (NCBI taxonomy): domain Eukaryota; kingdom Metazoa; phylum Chordata; class Mammalia; order Rodentia; family Thryonomyidae; genus Thryonomys; species Thryonomys swinderianus. The sequence goes on from PVIC010002376.1 coordinate 59,920, forward strand.
TGAATCGGTCAAGAGGCCTTGCCAGATAAATATCTGGGCACCTCTCTCTCTCTGAGTTGTGCTTACCAGTCACACACACCCCCATCTTCCCCCAGAGAAGATGATGCATATCAGAGGCCCAACCTCGGGCGAGTGAGAGACAGCTTCTTGCTGTCCCTGCCAAGGTGATGCTGAGCACCTGGCCCAGGCCAGGCTCTGGGTTAAATGCTCATCATATCATTTGATTAATTCTTATCACAAGACAGCAGGTCCTCCAGCCTGTTTTGAAGTGACGAGAACACGGAGGTACCCTGAGGTTTAAGGCCAGTGGCCGGTGGGTGGGGCCCTGGGTTTTCCCCAGCCCTCCTGACTCCCCACCCCAGTGGCCTTGTGACTGCAGGTGACAGTGCCAAAGGTCGCTCAGGCCCGAGCAGAGCTGCCATCGCTGGGCACTGGGCACCCTGTGTAGAGGCTGAAATGCAGCAGTAATGGTGGAATTTGTCTCTCAGACGCAGGGCTAAGTGTGACTTCTCTTTGATAAGCCTGGATTTTATGCCTTTGGGAGCAAACAAACCCTAAAGCGCCATTGCGCTGGCCAGCATCCTAGGAGCCTGTGTTTTGGGGAGGGCTGGCTCTGCCAGGGAGCCAGTGGGGTGGGGCTGTGCCAGCTGTGCTCTGCCCAGCTAGCCTGCATCTTCCTCTTTCCTGTCTTCTGCAGAGTCACCTTCCTTGTCGCACTAAATCTGGACCATGGGAAGGTCTCAGCACAGTCACAGAAAGACCGGCCCGGCTAGTGACAAAAACAATGGCACTTGTGCCCTGAAACATACCTAGGCTATGCGCCAGACAAGAGACTAAGGCCTTTATACGTGTTATCTTTTCTTTTCTTTCCATCTGTCTGCCTGTCTGTCTGTCTATCAATATATCATCTAGTTATCATTTTTGCTGTACTGGAGATTGAAGCCTAAGCATTAGCCCTGAGCTATGTCTCCAGCCTATTTTTAACTCCAAGATAGTCTTAACTAAGTTGCTAAACTGCACAGGCTGGGCTCAAACTCTCAATCTTCCTGGCTCAGCCTTCCAGAATGATGGGATTGCAAGTGTGTATCAGCATGCTCACTTTATCTTTTAAAAACACTCATAAATGAATTTTCTTAGGAAAAATAAACAGATTTATTAATTTTTTGTACTTCAAAATTAAAGTATTGCTGATTTCTACTTATTTCATTTTTAAAACTGATCCACAGAACTTAGTAATAATGAGGTACTATGTGCTGTTTCAATATGTATACATATTTCTACCATGAAGAAATGATAGATGATTGAGGAGATAGATGCATTTAGCCTGATTTAAAAATGTATTTTCAATTGTTAAAAGTTTTACATACAGCCGGGCGTGGTGGCTCACACCTATAATCCCAGCACTCAGGAGGCAGAGGCAGGAGGATTGCTGAGTTCGAGGCTTGTCAGGGCTACATAGTGAGCTCAGAGCCAGCCTGAACTACAAAGCGAGACCCTGTCTCAAAAAGGAAAGAGGAAAAAGTTTTACATACATATTTACTGCATTCAGCATGCTTTGAAACTTGAATGTCTTGAGGAATAGGTGAATCAAACTAATGAACACATGCACTACTTCTAATAATTACCTTTTTGTAGTGAGAACTTACTTTAACTGATTGTGAAGTATACAATGTTACTATAATTACCATGTTGTACAATACATTCTTAAACTTTTCCCTATCTAATTAAAATCTTTGTACCCTTGGACCAACATAGCTTGACCACTCCTCATCTGTCTTTGGACTACCCCATTTAACATATGAGAGCAGAGAGGCAGTTTTCTGTACAAAGTACCTCACTTTGGGTATTGATCATTGCAACAGAAAATGGATGGATATACTCCAAATGGCCTTCTACCCCGTTCCTAGCCCCTTCTACTGGGCAAGGCTCCTCCTGGCTATCCGACCATAGAGGGAAGGTGGCCTTTTATTTGCTTGTGAAGACCAGTAGGAGCACTCCTCCCCATTCAGCCTCATCTATCCCCACCTACAGAGCACTTGAACCAGAGAAGCCTGTCAGGCCACCACTACACAGGCTAACTGGGAGAGGACCCCTCTCAGGACTCTGCTGAGGCCAGCTCTGTGAGCACAGCTGCCCCAGCCTAAAGCTTCGGCCCAGTCTCGGGCCTGCCTTTTCCTCACAGCTTGGCAGGGTTTTGTAAGCTTCAGCTCATCTGCCAGTTTGGAATGCACTATCTTGACTTTTTGCACATGTACAGTCTACCTGTTGTTGAGGGCCCAGCTTGAGTACCTGCATTTGGTGGTTCCATCTATCATCCTTCCATTCATCATCCATTCATCATCCATCCATCCATTATCCACTCATCCATCATCCATCATCATCCATCCATCATCCATCAACCCATATTTTTCAACCACATTTATGAAGCTCCTGCTATGCTCCTTCTTGTGCAGAAGGAGCCTGGCTTAGGGACATAAACAGGCTCAATCCTGCCTCCTCTCAGCTGGTTGCTGGGAACAGGCCACCCCCAGCTTTAGTGCACCCCTCTGTGGAACATGGTCCTGTGTATATTGGGTGGAACTCATCCCAGCCTACAGTACACACTAACTATGCACCTCAGTCTTTTCCTGTCCTCTTTGTACCCCTCTCCCCAGCTCTACTGGAAGGAGAGCCCACCACTGCACCCAGCCTGTTTGGGATGATGCAGAGGGCTCTGCTTCAATAGCTCAGGGCTGGTCTTCTTGTGATTCTTTAGCCCTGAGGCCAAGGGGAAGTTCAGGCAAAGGCCCCAGAGCAGCTGGGTGGCTGCCCAGACCACAGAGCCTTTCCACCTCTCATAAGCCTTCCTGGTGACCTATCCAGAGAGGGATGCAGGGATCTGGGCTCAAGGTCTTTTTTCCATGCCTCATTGGGCATCCCAAATGCAGCACACAGATCCTTCCTGGTTTGTCCTGAAGCCAGGTTGGACAGCCCTCAATGGAACAGGGCAGAGAAAAGAGGGAGGGAGAAGGAGGTCGTTTCTGAGGCTACCAAGTCAGGGGACAGCAGGTCCTGTTGTGTCATTTGACTTGTGTCCTCTCACGTTGGGATGATAGAGCCTGGAGGGACAGAGCCACTGCCCTGTGCTTACAAGAAGGGGAGGGGACGGGAGATGAAGGGGCTCTCGAGGGGTGGACATGCAGGCAGTTCTGATGGTGAGGCCAAGCCGGAAGCCTCTATGTGTGCCATGCAGCCTGAATAGTGTGTGGGGTCCTTTTAACATCTTTACTCTTTCTTCCACATTTGTTTAGAGAGCCTTTGAGGCCTGGTTTATTCCATCGTTGTCAAAAAGGACCCAGCTATTATCTGAGATCTGTCTGCAGGAACATGGGCAGACCAGAATATGGACATTTCTTCACTACCCTCTACCCTGTCTTGTTGCCAAACAACTGTATTTGCCTTTCTTGTTAAATTGACATAATGAGATAAAAATGTCAGAAATAGTTACTGAGTTTTTAGATACTGTTCCAGGACTGAAAGTGAGAAAATAAATTGTTACCAGGCACTGTTGCCTAAATCTTGGTTAAAATACATTTCCCCTCTATGACTGTAATGAGCCATCTCCAAGCCCAGAAGCGTAACCGCCACCAATTACTGCTTTCATTTGTTCTGCTGGTTCCTGAGCCACTGAGCTCAGATGGGCCATTAGCACTTCGGCTCCCTGCGAAGGCAGTTGTGGTCAGGAGGGGGAGGGGCTGGAGTCACCCAAAGGCTTCCTCACTCTCGGGCTGTGGCTGATGGTGGCCGTTGAGGACCTCTGTTGGTGCTGCATGCTGGCACCCTTTCCTGTGGCCTGTCTCTGTGGCTTGTCCTTTCTCATGGTGCACTGGAAGTCCCAATAGGACCAGCAGGAAGCTGCCATGTCCTTCAGGATGTGGCTTGGAGTCACAGAACACCACTTCTGCCATACTTGCGGGTCCACCCAGATTCAAGAGGCCACCTCTCCCCGGGGAGCAGAGGCCTGGATGTAATACATTATTCTGCAGTGTTCTTACACGCTGCAGAGGCAGCACTCATCATCTCTGCCATCCAGTGCCAGCACACAGAGGTCACAGGTCCCCTTCCCAGCCCTACTGCCCCAGCCCACTGCCTTCTCCCTCTCCTAGGGTTCAGGGGGAACGCTGCCTCTGCGCCTCAGTTTCTTCAGCTGTAGTGTGGAAATGATGACAGCGCTGTTCTGAGTGACAAGGGTTCAATAGCTGCTCTCTCAGAGCCTCAGCTTGCCCCCGGGGAGTCTCCACTGGCTGGTGGGTGAAGATGCCTGAGTTTTTAGCTACTTCTGTGGCTTCCTTAGAGTCATGAAGCCTCGGTCCCCCGCAGGAGGGAGGCCGGAGCCTCCAAGACAGCCTCCAACACCGGACCCCCCCCCTCCCCTGGGAGCTCTCAGTCCATTGCAGACAACAGAGCCAGACAGACACACACGAGGGAATTTTTCCAAAACACAAGTGAATGCAAAGACAGTTGCTATGGTTACTACACACACCTTAAAAAAAAAAAAAAAGAGGAGGTTTTGTTTCGTTTTGTTTTAAAATGCAATGACAGACAGCCTGGGGATTTCTGGTTGTAGAGCAGCAGCAGGGCAGGTGGGGTGGAAGACAAGGCCAGCACGCTGCCCATCCCCCGGCCTCGGCAAGACTGTGACCTGCAGCTGCTTCAGAAGCTGACCCAGGAAGTGAGAAGGCTCGTTCAGCAGTTGGTGGCTACACTCCCACTGCCGAGGGCCAAAGCAGACACAGCGCTGTGATTCTCCAGTTAATTTTAGCCAGTTCTGGAACCCTGGCCCAGGTCCAGTGACCCAGCCAGAAATTAGTATCAGTGTGACCAATAACTGTCACACAGTTCCTACAGTGTAATATGTTTCTTCTCTGCCCCCCAGCCCCCACCACCTACCCCTCACCTTAAGGAAAGGTGGGCGGGCTCAGGTGATTCAAAGTTTCAGGCCTTGAGGCATTTTTCTCCTTAACACCAAGAGGATTTAGAAATGTTTATCTCATCATGCAGACATAAACCGGAGTTCCTCAGTTTTCCTGGCCCCGCGGCACTTTCCTGACCGCTGTTGAATTCAGAGCTCCTTCTGCAGAGGAGTTCCAGAAATCTTACCTCAGTCTACCTCTCAAAGGCTACCGAGATCCTTTTGCTTCTAAACTAGTCAAATCCCCTTCTTAGGGCGGGCCTTAATTCTTGTGTAATACACTTGAATTAACTGCATTATGAGCTAAATGCTTGTGATGGTATCCAGAGGCTGGATTTAGGAGTAGTTAGTTAGGCCATCAAGCTGGAGGTGTAGATTAGTGCTTTGGCTGCAGGAGCCCTGAGAGAGAGGGCTCCTGTTCTTTCCGCTCAATGAGAACACAGAGGGCTATTTATGAACCAGAAACGGGTCCTCACCAGACAGCAAAACTCCTAGTCTGCCACTGTCTTGACTTTGGACTTCTCAGACTCCAGAGCTGTGAGAAATAAAAAGTTTGCTATTTAAACTACTGAGTCCGTGACAGTTTTGTTATAACAGCCTGAAGAGACTAAGACAGTCTCCTTAAATAGCCATCTTGGGAAGGTTTCATATCTGTATCTGTCCTATATCTGTTTTTCGTTATTTCCTATTTTCTACGAATTACAGACACACTAACTCATTAGCTATCCAAGTCACAGATGTGCGGTTTTCCATGAAATCTTTGTACTCAGCATGCGGGCAGAGCTATACAAAAGAAGGGCGTTCATACTCTGGGCAGACCAGCTTTGCTTCATTTTCCATCTGCATCATCTCATCGTACTTGGAAAAGCCCCATGTGGTCTCCAGGGGAGCCAGCACCCTCAGTTTTCAGATGGAAAAATGAAGGCTCAGAGAAGAAGAGCAACTCAGACAACATTACAGCACCTAGAAAATGAAAACACACTTTAAACCCAACCTGCTTGTCTCCTGGGCCACTTGCCCTCTGCTCTGCCACTGGGGTGTTGTGGATGCTTGTGACTGCCAGTCTGAGGGGGACACTGTGAACTATGGACTTCAACTCTTGCTGCCATAAACCACCTGGGAAGTTTTAAAGCTTACGGTCCTCTGGATTAGTCTTCACACCAGTTAAATCAGAATCTCTGGGAAGGAAAGCCAGAGATGAATGATTTTTTAATCTCCCTAGATCACTCCAGCAAGATTAACCACTGCGCTCACACTGATTTCAGAAGGGAGTAACCCACTCCTTTCTTTTTAATGATTCCCTGGCCCTTGCTGGTCAACTGAACACTGCCCTCCTGTAGGTGGAAGGCAAGTGTGTCTGAGGCCTGCCTGTTTGCACTGCCCAAAAGCAGCTAGGGTGTCTGTTTCACCACTATCAGAAAGCACAACCCAACACCTGCTTTGCAAAAGCTCCACAAGTGATCTCTGACAAATGTTCTCCAATCTGTGAACAGTGAGGTTCCATGGCTGTGCCTGCTCAGGATTCAGAGCTAGATAACACTGTGCAAACCCTACTTTGACACTCCCCCTGCTCTACTGTCCAGTGCCTCAATGTGGACTGAGAATCCCACGAGTGAATGCAAGGAGGGTGGGTAGTGATCCTGGGTGGCTCTCAGGAGTGGTATGGCCCGGTGAGCCTGAGCTGGCTGCAAACAGGTGCCCAGGGCAATGGAGGCAGTGTCTTATTTGGTTAAGCTCTTACATTAAAAAGACTTGATGTCAAATTTATAGAATTTACAGAAATCTTAAGGGCCTCCATCCTTCCAGACTTTTCCCATAAGTATATTGTATAGTTGACTCATTGTAACCTGACAGCTTTGCATCTTGGGTCTTTCCTTTTTCCCTCCTTATTTGCCCCTTGGCCACACTGCACACAGCTTCCACAATCATACTTTATCTGACCATCTCTCCTTGTAGCTGCTCATACTGATCTATGTCCTTGCTGTTCCAAATTATATTTTGGTGAACATTTGCTGGTATGAAATTTTTCTTTTTCTGTATTATTCATTTAATATAAACCTCCAGAACTCAAATTACTGAGTAGAAAGTTTGAAATGACTGTATATTTCTGTTAATAGTAGATACCTGCCAGATCTCATCAAAATTCACCAGGATTACATGTACTTTCTAGTAAGCTATTTTTCGGTGGGTTAGTATACAGAGTAAGGTCACATGCTGGCTATAATTTGTACTTTTTGAGTATTAGTAAGTTACATGCATTCACTCATGTGCTCGATGTTGGATTTAGTTATGGGACATGCATTTATATTAAATGAATAACACAGAAAAAGAAAAATTTCATACCAACAAATGTTCACCAAAATGTAATTTGGAACAGCAAGGACACAGATGCAGTATGAGCAGCTACAAGAAGAGATGGTCAGATAAAGTATGACATCAGATAAAGCCATTAGTTTAGGCACCAGATAAAAACATTAGTTTAGACACCAGACCTCACCCCAACTCTGCAGGATTTATCTTCCAATAAGCATTTTCCTGTTTATTCTATACTCAGGTGATCACGTGGCTCTTTGGGCAGTTTCCACATACCTTTCATTTACAAGCCCACGGTAGCAAGGCCCTCTCTAAAACTCCTTTCTGTACATGACAAAATGAGGGCTTGCACTGTCTCCTGCCTCCCTGCTCAAGGCAGCACCACAGCCTGGCTCATTTCAACATGGGCTGCCCTTCCCATGGACATGGAAGAAGGGCAGCCTGGGGAAAGGCTGGACAGCTTGCTGCCCCAGGTGCCAGGATATGAAGGGCATCACTTCAGTCCTGCCACCTTCCAGAAGGCCACCAACTGTGCTTCCCCAGAAACATCAGCACCCCAAGCTCACCTCTAAAGCAAAACTGAACAGGGTTGGCAATTCTGCCCTGCAGACTAAGGCATCTTCATCTCCCAGCCTGAGCAGCCTCCCCTTCCGGTGTCCAGCTCTGAGGCTTCCTGCCCTGTGGCCATGTTTTCACCCCAGAATACAAGTAGAGAAATCTCACACATATCTCAATAACTGAGTTTGATCATGAGCTGTGCAGAACTCTCTTTCACCTATGCTTGGGGTGACTTGGGGCTCAGTGACATTCCCCTAGGGCTGTACACCTGGAAAGCCACCTCTTCAGATCACAGCAGTGTAGACACAGCAGCTGGTTGCCCACCCTGGGGTTCTGGTCTCTTTGTGTAGCTCCATCTTTTTCTAACCTCACATAAATAAGAATTCACACACACTCATTACGTGAAACTTAGAAAAGAAATGTAAAGAAAAGAAAGAAAGAAAATACTTGCCAGTGGTGCTCATGGACACTTTGGAGCACATCTGTAAAGGTATATGTGTCACATGCATGCTTGAAAGACAGATGGACAGAGACTGCTAAGGTCTGAGTGTCTCCTCCAAATCACACGTTGAAACCCTATTGCTAACATGGCAGTAGTAAGAGGTGGGGCCTTTTGGAGGTGATTCGGTCATGCAGGCCCTGCTTTAATAATGAGATTAGTGGTCTCATAAAGAAGGTTGGGGAGCCAGCACCCCTCCCACCATGTGGGGACACAGCTGGTGGTGCCACCCACGAAGCAGAGAAGCCTTCACCAGACACTGAATCTGCTGGTGCCTTGATCTTAGCTTCCCAGACTCCAGAAGCAATAAATTTCTGATGTTTATGACTGACCCAGTTAAAAGTATTTTGTTATAGCAGCCCTAATGGATTTGGACAGATAACTAGCTACTCAACAGAGATGCAAAATGGGATCATTGCGGTACACACATGTAGTAATAAACTTTCCCACTCACAATTCTCCTGTGAACACCTTCCCATGTTCTTGATGATTTTTCTACAGTGAGGTATTCATAGCTGCAGGGTTCTCTGGGGGATAAACTGTAGGATCCAAACAGAGTTCTCTTCAAAGACACATGGAGACAAAGACACATAGCAGCCTTATCCGAAACGATCGATTGATTTCTGTCAAGAGCCCTGTAATTTAATTCTGTTCCTAATTTTCATGGAGCCAAAAGAGAAAGATGGTACCATTCATTACTTGCTAACATTTGTTCCTTGGAAAGGCCTTGTTTTCCCACTCAATGAGGGGCCCTTGAATCCTGGGTCGGTAGAAGAGGACACCTTTGGAAAACTTTCATTCTCTCCATTCAAAGAATGCTGTTTGCCAGCAACAGAAAGTCATGCTGTCATCACAGAAAGAAGATGCTGGGTCCTTCCTGATTCTCTTGTTGCTAAGCCAGTAAGTACCCTCACTGAGGTCCTTTGTTGCATCTCTTCTAATAAATACAAATCCTTCATGTTTCCCCTAGCAAAGAACCTGACCTCCAATATTGCTGCAAAGCATTTGCATTTTGTTTAAGTCTTGCCCCACATGCAAATATGAAAGAGCACAAGCATTTGGAATGAGAAGTTTGGACTCATTTTGAAAAGACCTTTAAAAAAAAGAGTTTAGCCGGGCATGGTGGCTCACGCTTGTAATCCCAGCACTCCGGAGGCAGAGACAGATGGATTGCTGAGTTCGAGGCTTGCCTGGGCTACATAGTGAGCTCAAAGCCAGCCTGAACTACAAAGCAAGACCCTGTCTCAAAAAAAAAAAAAAAAAGAAGAGTTTATACAATAAGGATATTGATAAAATCATGGGTTTGAAGTAAAATGCATGCATCCCCCTCACTCAGGCTCTTTTAGTTGACTTCATTGGTGTTTCCACTGCTTGGCATCCACCCACCCATCTGGACCGGGTTCCTACATTGTCTGGGGACCCAATGCCCCAGAGTCCTGGCAAAGTCTAGGGTCACTGCCTGTCCTGCTCAAGGGTCAACACTTGAGCCAGTCAGTGCCCAGTGAGCCAGGCCATGACTGGAGAGCTGTGCAGAGGCAGGAGTGAGACAGACTGACACTTCAGAGCTCGACTAGAGCAGTTTCTGCCATCGGGCCACCATCACCCTGAGCTCCTGTTCATCTCCAGTGACTCCAGCCAGTCACTGCCCAGAGTTGCATGGCAGAGGATCCGGCGTGGCCCTGGCCCTTAGGATACCTGGGCTGCTTATCACCCTAGGCCATTAGTTCTTAATCCTGGTTGCTCCTTAAGCCTAGGGGGAAATTTTGGAAAGTCCACACCCAGAGATGTGTCTCTAGGGCATCCTTACTGGCTGGGAACATTGGGTCCTCACTCTGTGACACGCCGTGCTTCTGCCAGTGCCAGGGCAGAGAAGAGCATCCAACACATCCTATATCTACATTGATCAGCATTTAAGGGTTTGCTTGTTGTGCTTCTTGGTTTTAGTACACAGCTATTCACCCAGTCTTTCCCCACAATGTAATACCATGAAAAAAATATGACACACTGATATGTACACTCATAACAGCAACCCCTGCTCACTGAGTTCTCCTACTGCAAGAGGCCACAGTCTGCTGATGGCCAGATCCTCTTTCCCGGAGCACAGAGCTCAGGGTGATGGTGGCCTGATGGTAGAAACTGCTCTAGTTGACCTCTGAGGTGTCAGTCTGTGTAGCTCCTGCCTCTGCACAGTTTGTCATATTTGTTTTATTTTGATGGAAACAATACAGTACTAGCATTGTAGTCCACTCATAAGGGCTGCCACAGATTCTTTTTGAAAGTGGACAGAGATGAAATGACATATAAACACCTTTAATTAGTTCCAGGTAGACATACATGACCTAATGATGTTTGGGTATCATTGGATTTCTCAGGACCCAAAGGAGGAAATAGACTTGGTGTGACTGACAGGATCCAAAAATAGCTGGCATGTTCTGCCCTCTGCCCTGTCCTGGGCAATGAGCTAACTCTTACTCATCTTTCAAACTCCAGCTCCAGCATGCCTGCTTTTGGGAGATTTTCTACGAACACTCCTCTCCATGGCCCCTGGTGATAATGGGAAAGGGGAGTTTGTAAGGACATTCTCAGAAGCCTGGGAGCTTGCAGCCCGAAAAACTATAGTACACAGATTGGGAGAAGAAATCCTACTGAATAATCCCCAGGGGTGCAGGCCACTGATGGCTGGGTGAAAGGTGCTACCAGTGACTTGGTTTTGTTTATTTCTGTGGTGGTGGGGATTGAACCTAGGGTGTTAGTGCTGGGCTATATCCCCAGTCAACTCCCTCCCCTTCTAATTTTATTTTAAGATACCATCTCACTAAGTTACTAAATTTCTCACCCTGAGATTATACTGGGGATCCTCCTGCTTCAGCCTCCTTAGAGTGCTGGGATTCCAGGCAGGCTACCTCTTGAGACCTATGGAGGCAGGTGGTACTGAGGAGGGAGGTGGCCACCTTATGGAGTGGGAAGCCCTGTTCCCAGTGCTGGGGGGACTGCAGGCAGACACTGGCATAAGCTGTCAGGGGTGGGGGCGCTCTAACCTGCCACAGCCCAGGACCTCTGGACAGTTCCTTGCCACCCAGAATACTGAACAAAGTATTGCATATCTCTGATCTCCACCTTGATGCCATTCTGTAATTTTGAAAATTTGAGATGTGAATTACAGTGAAATACACAGACCTTCTCTACATCTTCTTATAACCACCATCCACATCAAGATCCAGAGCATTTCTGCTGCCCCAGAGAAGGACAAGGTCCCCTTTTGTTCCATCCAATCGATCCTTTCTTCTTGGATTCAGAACGCTGCTCTGACTTTGGTTATCACTGGTTAATTCTGCTTGCTTCTGAACTTCATAAAAATGGAACCACACAAAGTCCACTTTCTTTTGTTTAGTGTAATATTTTTGAGATTCACCCTCTTTTGCTTTTTTGGTAGTTTGTTCTTTCCCTTCGCAGAGTAGTTTTACAGATAAGCTATACCACACATCCTGAGTTGTATCTACAGATATTTACCGGAGCTCTGGGCTCTGATTCGTTTTTAGCTGTCACAAATAAAGGATATGAACATTTAGGTAGATATTTCTACTTGCTTCTTGATGATGATAAGCTAGCAATGGGATTGCTGGGTGATTTAGGAGAAGAAAGTTCAGTTTTGCTAGAAAGTCCCAAACACTTTCCCATGACACCGTCTCATTTCACATTCCTTCCGAGATCAGACAAGATCGGGCGCGTTCAGGGTGGTATGGCCGTAGACTCATTTCACATTCCTAACCAGCAGTGAGAATTTTACACGTTCTGCATCCTTGTCAGCACTTTATATTGTCAGTCTCTTTAGCCACTTGGGCAAAAGTCTAGTAACAACTGGTTATGGTTTTAATTTGCATTTCTTCAGTGAATAATGGCTTGAGAGCCTTTTCACCTGCCTCTGGACCATTAACATCTCCTCTTTCGTGAAGTGCATGTTCAGTCATATATTTTGCCAATTAAACTTTTTTTCCCCTCAAAGTAAATGAGGATCTTTATCGCTTCTCTACTGGCAGTAACGTGAAATTTACTAGGGGTTATATTAGTATTGTTTGCAGGTTATTTGAATGAATATTGTTTTCAAATAAATACTACAAAAGATAATAAACCCATGGCTTACTGTGCACCTCAAGCTGCTTGTGTAGTTTTCTTCCTCCTGTGCCAACTGCTCTTTCTTAACCTCCAGGGCCATGTCCTTGCTTCAGCTCCAAGCTCTGCCAGGCCCAAGGTCCTTGTCTACTGCCAACCTCTCTTTGCTCTATGCACACTAGGCCCCTCAGTGACATGGTCTACTCCCCCGTTTTCAGTCCCATTCATCTGCTCATAACTCCCGAAGGTCTCTGTCCATTCAGAGACCTCACCCTCATGCTCCATGGTCTACCCGTCTTAGATTTGACAGCCTTTCAAGTTCATATTTGTCCAAAACAAAACAGAAAGCTTTTCCCTTCTGATTTTACCTCGCCCTTTCCCATCCTGGATTCTCATCTTTCTCATGACAAAATGCTATGACTCAGCCCATTCTTTCTTTTTATCCTCATTGCCTCTTCCGGCTCCGTACCAAGTGCAGGTTTACCTTAAAAACCATTTCTGAATGTGTCCACTGGCACCTGGCAAGTCCAAGTCACATATTCTCTTTTCTATGAGCTGCTACAGTAGATTCTGGATTTGTCTTTAATTTCCTTTTTTTTTTTTTTTTTCTTTGAGACAGGGTCTCACTTTGTAGTTCAGGCTGGCCCTGAGCTCACTATGTAGCCCAGGCAAGCCTCAAACTCAGCAATCCTCCTGCCTCTGTCTCCCAAGTGCTGGAATTACAGGCATGAGCCAACATGCCCGGCACTGTGGTATGTGGTACTGATGGCTGGTGGGCATGAGTCACCATGCCCAGCATTGTATGTGGTTACCGGGGATTGAACTCAGGACCTTGCATGTGTAAGGCAGGTGCTGGAACCACTGAGCTAAATCTCCAGCCCTTTAATTTCCTTTTTTGAGGGATGTGATCATATCTCTTCCTGTGCAAAATTCTGTGTTAGAACAAAATCTAAAGCCCTTATCATAGCCTAAAAGACCCTCTGGGTACGCATATGCCTTGTCCTAGAGCTGCAAAGCCCAGTGATTCCCCAGTGGATGTTGCAGAACTGGGACCAGGACATGGGCTACTGAGAGGATCTGGAAGCCCAGCCCTGTGTGGACTCTTCCCCTACACGTCCTCCTCCCTGTGTGGGGGACAATGCATTCTAAAAAAGGCTTTGAGAGACACCAGATTTTCCAGCGAGTAGACTGTTGCTTCCGATGGCTGAGTCTACCTTAATAACCAAGTCTGGCACCTGGCGAGGGGCAGAACAGCCCTCAGGTGGGCCCTTTTTCAGCCGCTGGGCAGGAGATCTGCTCAGGTGTGTGTGTGGAGCTTGAAGAAGAATCCCTCATGGTATTGGAAATCACAGGTGAAAAAAGATAAATCAGAATGGTTAGGAAATGCCAAGAGCCAAAAGGAAATATCTCACATAAATTATTTAACAGCATTTGACATGAAGACCATTTTTTAAAATAAACAGCCCGGGAGGCAGTGGTTAGCTCGAAGGAGAGCTGCGCTAGGGAGCTCTGGTCTGCGGTCAGCAGGAGGTACTTTCCGCGCCATGAATCACCATACACACTCACTGAACTCAGGCAGAGCCCAATTTCAGATTCTCTAACCAAAGAGAAAAACCCCACTTCGGGTTAACTGGCAGCCACATGCTATTGGGGGGCAGGAGGGTGTGGAAACCTGTTCTGGTGGTTATTGTCCCTTTCTCACTCTGATTTGCATAATGCTAGTCACAGAGGTGTTGTCTGCCAGGCTCCAGACAAACATGTAGTTTGGAGTCACTTCTTTGCAAGCCAGGCCAGTGATAGTCATATGAGAGGTAAATCTGGAGCCTCCACCACTTGAGTATTATTCTTATTTCTGGACGGCTCTGTGGCAGTAACACTGACATACAAAAACCCACACATATTAATAGTGTACCATCTAAGATTGCGGAATGTCTATATCAGCAAAACCATCACGGTGATCAATACCGTGACCACGTCCATCACTCCTCCCTGATGGCTTCCTCGTTCCCTTGGTAATCCCTTTTCTAAGCCTCCCCCCAAAAAACTTTATTTATTCCTATCACTGTTCAATCTCACTTCCAGATTGTCATTCTCCGTAAGCTTTATATGAATGGTATGCACAGTACATAGTCTTCTTTCGTCTGGCTTATTTTACTCAACATTATTTCTAAGATTTATCTAAAATTTATCATTTGTCTTTCTTTTTTTGCCAAATAGATAATAGTTATATGGATATACCAAATTTGTTTTCTTTTTTATTTTTATTAGTGCATGTTTGTAGTACATAATAGTTACGCTCATGGTGGGGAATTGATGCATGCACATAACACATCTTAATTGTTTTTACTTCCTCCTCTCCTCCCCTCTCTCCCCACTTCATCTCTTGGTTCCCTTCCCAACACAATTGTTTATCTGTTAATCTGTTGATGAGCTTAGATTGCTTCCAGTCTGGGACTGTTACAAATAAGGCTACTGTGAACATTTGTGTTTAAGTCTTTGTATGAACATTTGCTTTTCTCTTGGAATTAAAAGGGTGAGACATGTGGTAGGTGCATGTTTAACTACTTAAAGAAATTTTAAACTGTTTCCAAAATGTTTGCCCAAATTTAAATTCTTGTTAGCAGTGTAAGAAAATTCCATTTTTTTCCACATCCTCGACAATGCTTGATATAGATAGTCTTTTTAATTTTAGCCATTTGAAAATATGTGTAATGAATGGTATCACATGGTGGTTTTAATTTGCATTTCCTCTATGGCTAATGATGTTGAATGTCTTTCCATGTACTTACTCCTATCCATATATATTCTCTGGAGAAAATGTATGTTCAGATCTTTGTTCATTTTATTTTTAGTTAGGTTGTTTCCCTCTCATTGAAGTCTGAAAGTTCCATATACATTCTGAACATAAGCCCATTGCTGGATACATGCACAACAAAAATGTTCTCCCCATCTATGACTTGTCTTCCTATTCTCTTAGTACAGTCTTTTAAAACCAGAAGTTTTAGCAGGTGCACTGGCGCACACCTGTTAATTCCAGCACTAGGTGGGCTGAGGCAGGAGGATTACTGTAAGTTTGAAGTCAGCCTGAATTACACAGTGAAACTGTTTCGAAAAAATGAACAAACAAAAACAACACAGAAATTTTAATTTGTATAACATCTAATCTGTCTATATGTGTGTGTTTTATATATATATAATGCATGTATTATATGTATATACCATATATATATATAGGTATTAGGGATTGTGTTTTGGTTCATAGTTGAAAACTGCCTACACAAAAGTCAAAACATTTTCCTGTGCTGTTTTCCTCCAATGGTTTACAGTTTCATATTTTGCACTGAAATCTGTAACCCATTCTGCATTTTTTAATATGATAGAAGCTATGGGCCTTCTTTCTTTCTTTTTCTTTCTTTCTCTTTCTTTCCTTCCTTCCTTCCTCCTTCCTCCTTCCTTCCTTCCTACTTTTTTTCTTTCTTTCTTTCTTTCTTTCTTTCTTTCTTTCTTTCTTTCTTTCTTTCTTTCTTTCTTTCTTTCTTTCTTTCTTTCTTTCTTTCTTTCTTTCTTCCTTATACCTAAGAACATCCAGTTATTTTAGTTTTTAATTCTTGGAAGGCCATTGTTTTGCCACTGAATTGCATTGGCATTTTTAAAAAACAAATCAGTAGTCCATATTTTTATGAGTGTCTATTTCTGGACTTGATTTGGTCCACTGGTCTGTTCACCTATCTTGATGCTAATACTAGATTGTTTTGGTTATCTGTAGCTTCAGAATAAATCTTGAAAGCAGATGGCTTTAATCCTCCAATGTTTCACTTTTTCAAAGTTATTGTGGCTGTTCTGGTCCTTGCTGTTTTCATATAAATCTTAGAATTTACATTTTAATTTCTACAAAAAGCCTGATGAAATTTTAATTAGGATTGCTTTGGGAAGAGTTGTTTTTTCTCAGTATGGAATCTTCTGTCCTTAGAAAATGATCTCCAGTTACTTAGGTCTTCTCTAATTATTTAAGCAATATTTAGTTATTTTTAGTGTACAGTCTTTGCCCATATTTTGTCAAGTTTATCCATACTTTTATATTTTTGGTATCATTATAAATGATTGTTTTAATATCTGAATTTTCATTACTAGTATATAGAAATGCAGAGATATTTTATATTTGTTCCTATGTTCTGTGCGCTTGGTAAGTTCACTTATAAGCTCTAGTGCTGTATTTGTACAGTCCTCGGGATTTGACTATTCATGATTGTGCCAACTAAGAAGCTTTCAATCGAAAGCCATTTATTTCCTTTTGTTGACTAATTGTACTGACTAGCATTCTTAGTACTCACTTAACTGTTAGACAACAGACATCCTCCTCTGGTTTCTGATCTTAGAGTGAGAAAATTTGGGCATTTGTCATTAATTTGTGAGCTTTAGTTTTTTCACAGTTGCTCTTAAATAGGACATGAGAGTGTTCTTCTATTTTTAGTTTTCAAATAGTTTTAACCAGGACTGACTACTAGATTTTATCTACTGTCTTTTCCTGCATCTGTTAAGATTTTATTTTGGGGGGCCAGAGATTTAGCTCATTGGTTCTGGCGCCTGCCTGGCAAGCGCAAGGTCCTGATTTCGATCCTGGTGACCACATACAATGCTGGGCGTGGTGACTCATGCCCACCAGCAATCAATACCACATACCACAGTGCTGGGCATGGTGGCTCACGCCTGTAATCCCAGCACTCGGGAGGCAGAGGCAGGAGGATTGCTGAGTTCCAGGTTTGCCTGGGCTACATAGTGAACTCAGAGCCAGCCTGAACTACAAAGCGAGACCCTGTCTCAAAAAAAAAAAGATTTTATTTTGTACCTAATGTGGCAATTCATACTGACTGGCTTTTGAGTATCAAACCAACCTTGCTTTCCTGGAATAAACACCAGGTGTTTATGATGTTTTAACCTTTTTACAATTGTTGGAATGGGCTTGCTAAATTTTCTTTAGGATTGTTATATTTGTGTTCACTTGGATTATTGGTTTGTAGTTTTATTTCTTGGTCTGGCAACAGGGCAATGATAGACTCATACAATGATTTATTGTCTTCAGTTTCCTGAAAAAAATTATACGGATTTGTATCCATTCATCTTTCCGTGTTTGCTAGCATTCAAAAGTGAAGCCATCTGAGCTTGGAACTTTCTTTATGGGCACATTTTTACCTATTCATTTAATTTATTACACAGATAGAGTGTTATTTATGGTAGTTCTTTGTTTTAAGTGAACTCTTGTAGGTTGTATCTTTCAAAGAATTTCTCCATTTCATGTACATTTTTTTTTTTTTTGAGACAGGGTCTCACTTTGTAGTTCAGGCTGGCCCTGAGCTCACTATGTAGCCCAGGCAAGCCTCAAACTCAGCAGTCCTCCTGTCTCTGCCTCCCGAGTGCTGGGATTACAGGCATGAGCCACCATGCCTGGCACTGTGGTATGTGGTATTGACTGCTGGTGGGCGTGAGTTATCATGCCCAGCACTGTATGTGGTTACCGGGATCGAACTCAGGACCTTTCGCTTGCAAGGCAGGCACCGGAACCACTAAGCCAAATCTCTGGCCCTCATCTACATTTTCTAATTTATGGACATAAAATTATTCATAATATTTTTAATATCACTAAAATCTGAGTGATGTTACTACATATATCTTCCTGAATATTGGCTATTATGTATCTTAACTGTTTTTTTCCTAAGCAGTCTGACTAGGAGTTTTTACTTTTTTTTTTTTGCTTTTTGGAGACAGGGTCTCGCTTTGTAGTTCAGGCTGGCCCTGAGCTCACTATGGTGCCCAGGCAAGCCGCCGCGAACTCAGCAATCCTCTTGTCTCTGCCTCCCGAGTGCTGGGATTACAGGCGTGAGCCACCACGCCCGGCATTGTGGTATGCGGTGTTGATTGCTGGTGGGCGTGAGTCTCCATGCCCAGCATTGTATGTGGTTTC
>PVIC010002377.1:0-16550 GCA_004025085.1 Thryonomys swinderianus
CAGCAATCCTCCTGTCTCTACCTCCCGAGTGCTGGGATTACAGGCGTGAGCCACCACGTCCGGCATTGTGGTATGCGGTGTTGGTTGTTGGTGGGCGTGAGTCTCCACACCCAGCATTATATGTGGTTACCGGGGATCGAACTCAGGTCCTTGCGCTCACGAGGCAGGCACCGGAACCACTGAGCTAACCCTCCGGCCCTGAATTATTTTTTAAAGGTATGAAATCTCAAAGAAATTTTGAGGGTGAAGTGAGCAGTTTCAGGCTTAGTGTGAGTAGCAGGATAAGAAGAGTTGGAAGCCTACGCTTGAACTTTGATGCACCAGTGCTGTAACACCCAGAGCTGACATGTTTTAGCTATGTGACCTTAAACAGGTCACTTCCCTTCTCCAAGTCTCTACTTCCTGCAAAATGAAAAAAAGAAAAGTAAACAAGGGTCATTGCTGGGACTCATGAAGCCACAGTACAAAAACAGTAGTTAACAGATGAAGAGCACAATAAAAAGTAGTGATTTTTGTTACTATGATTATGCCTTTAGGCTTTTCCCAGCTATTATGACCTTTCAAGGTGAAAAGCTGGAAACTCATGATCTGGGTGCTTATCTCTACTACAGGAACATGCCTGGACAGCCACTCTCTTTTCCTGCTTTGAGACTGATGGGAACTGTTTTTTGGATAGGTACTTTGTAAACTTAGAACTACTAGGGAAGTGACAGTTGAGTACAGTTGGCTCAGGGGTCACTTCTGTGTATTTGGGTGAGTGTGCACATCTCTGTTCTTTGCTGCTGGGAGTTGTAAGGAGGCTATCTCATGTCTGGGTTCCTGGGCAGCATCTTGCTATGGCCTATGCATGGGGAATTACATCGTACACTAGAATATGTTTCTTTCTAGTTATGAGATATTGCCAATAAAGATGGTATGTCTTTACATTAGCAGTGATTGTATATGGGTACTGCCCAACAAATATCAATTACTGAAGAAATAACACTGTACTATTCTTATCATTTTTTATTCTTTGATTTCCAGCTGTTCTTATAAAAGAGGAACGGAGATGGGACATACATACACCCAAATCTCAAAGTCAGTGAACAGTCCCTTCAACAGTAAATTCTGTGCATTCAGCTCCAAGTATGGAGGTGATATGGGTACTGAAGAAAGCAAGGTCTTTGGGTTAGGCAAACCTGTTGCTTGGCCTCAACATTTTTTTTTAATCAGAGAGTAATTTATATATCATAAAATTAGCTTTTACAATTCATGATTCAATTATGTGTTGTACATTTTATACACACTTATCAATGTATTCCAGTTTTAGAGCATCTTAAACACCCTAAAAAGACCCTGTATGCCCATTCGTAGTCAATTCCCATTGTTGCCTCAGCTCTCCCAGGCAACCATGGATCCACTTCCTGCTCCTACAGATTCATGTGTCTTGGACATTAGCTACAAATGGAGCTATATACTGTGCTTTTTGGGTCTAGTTTCTTTCACTCAGCATAATTTTTAAAAGCATATCATGTTGTAGCTTGTATCAGTATTTCAGTCTTTTTGCTGCACAATATTCTGAAGTATGGATACACTAAATACATTTCATCTATCCATTTATAAGTTGATGATAGATATTTTATAGTTTGATACATTAAAAATTTTACTTTATTAGTACATGTTTGTAGTATATAATGAAACATTTCATCTATCCATTTATAAGTTGATAGATATTTTATAGCTTGATACATTAAAAATTTTACTTTATTAGTACATGTTTGTAGTATATAATGATTAGATTCAATATAAGGAGTTGGTACATGCACATGACATTTCTTAGTTCTTTTTTGAATTCTCTTTCCCTTCCTATATCTTTAGGATTCCTTCATATGTATATACAAATTTATAAAATTACAAGTATAAATATATATTCATATATATAGTTTTCCATACATTTTTATAGTATAGATGATTGCATTCCTTGTAGGCTTCAACATTTAATGTGATGGGACTGGGATTTACCCGGTAGATAACCCCTCTTTGAACTTAAATTTACCAGAATTGGTAAGGATTCAAGAGACAAAAGACTGAAATGCTTCTGGCCTGGATGCAACCTACTCAAGAAACATGTTTCTTTTTTAAGAAAAAAAAAAAAACTGTTTTGATGCTATACAAAGGTAGACACTTGACTTGGGGTCAAGCAAGGTTTTCTGTCATCTTGGAAGACACAGTCCTAAAAAGCTGAATCTCAGTTTTATCTTTTGTATTTTCTTCAGTAATGGAGTAAGTGAGAATTGAAATTGGTCTATAGACAGGATAAAGCAAAAGAGGAGAGAGCAAAAAGAAGTTAGAAAGGAGAGCAGGTGATAGCTCAGATTATAATAAACGTCTTTCCACAATGTGCATTTCTATCTCTGCCTCCTATTTCATCCTTTTCTTTCTTTTCTCTTACTCTGCTCTTTAGCTACCTAGTTCTTCTTCCCAAAGGCAAACAGTGTCGACAGTTCTTTGTGTATCCTCCTGAAACACTCCTTTTGTATACAAATGAACATATACTCTACCATATGAATTTGCTTTCCTTACTTAGCAATAGAAGTTTTCACACCCAAATGTGGAGTCTCCTTTTTGTTAACTTATTTAAAATACTCTATATTTTATTTTGTATATGCCCTATGAGTTAAATAGTACTCTACTAAAGAACACATAGGCTTGTTCAATATTTTTATATCACAAATAAGCATGCAATGAATGATTTTGCATGTGCCATGGTGCACATAAGCAAATATATCTGTAAAATCAATGCCTCAAAGTGTTTATGTGAAAAAGTATATGTATTATAAATTTGATAGCTGATGTCAAATTGCTTTCATAGATCTTATACCAATATATACATGCTTCTAAGTATTAAAGTCTCCGCAAGATACACAAAAAACATAGAAAAGGGAATAACAGTGACAACCTTCTATGACCCTGCAGGGCCACTCGGATTGCTTATTGTTCCTTTGTTCTCTTTAGGGTGAATAATATGGAACTTCTCTATACCTTAAGTTGTTTAACTTGACAACTTAAAATGGAACATTAAAGATATCACTAAATTATAAATTACTGCTTCATTGTGTTTCATTCTGTCACAACATCATGAAAAAATCAAGTTTGGTAATGAGATTAACCTTTATTTTTTATTTTTATTAGTATAAATTTAAAATACATAATGATTACATTGATTGTAGGGAGTTGGTACATGTATATAACACATCTTAATTTTTTATGTCCCTTCCCTCCCCCTTCAGCATATATTATATATAATATATTATATAGATATTATATTATATATTATACTATAATATATTAATTATATATTTTATATATTATATTATATTTGAGGTGCTGGAAATGTAATCCAAGGTCTCGTACACAATACTATGCAAGGATTCTCCAAATGAACTACATCCCATCTCCTAGTAATCTATTAAATCTGTGGTTCTCAAACTATATTTAATTTTTGCCAGCTTTATTTGTCACAGTCTGAGAGGACCATGAAATTGTCCTACTTTTATTATCTTATTTTGAAATGCATTGCTTTATATAATTACTATCATAAGCAATTGAATATGTGTATATTTAAGAAAGTATGTATATATTTTTTATTTTTATTTTGAGACAGGGTCTCGTTTTGTAGTTCAGGCTGGCCCTGAGCTCACTATGTAGCTTAGGCAAGTCTCGAACTCAGCAATCCTCCTGTCTCTGCCTCCCGAGTGCTGGGATTACAGGTGTGAACCACTACATCTGGTTCTGTGGTATGTGGTATTGATTGCTGGTGGGCATGAGTCACCATGCCCAGAATTGTATGTGGTTACCGGGGATCGAACTCAGGATCTTGCACTTGCAAGGCAGACACTGGAACCACTGAGCTAAATCTCTGGACCCGTTGTTTTTGTTTTTGAGACAGGGTCTCACTTTGTAGTTCATGCAGGACCTGAAGTCACTATGTAGCCCAGATAAGCCTCAAACTCAAAGCAATCCTCCTGCCTCTGCCTCCTGAGTTCTGGGATTACAGGCATGACCCACCACTCTGGGCACTGTGGTATGTGGTACAGGAGATCGATTTTGAGACCTTGCACCTGTGAGACAGACACTGGAACTACTGAGCCAAATCCCCAACCCAAGAATGTTGTCTTTACATTTTTATTTTTAGTAGCTTAAAACTGTGTGTGTCTGTCTGTCTCACACACACACACACACACACACACACACACACACAATCTGCAACTTGAGCAGAGCTCAGGAGGTGGGGGAAAGGCTGTCTTTGCTTCACACAGCCTAAGCTGTGGCTGCTCACCTGAGGGCTGGAGGGTCCACCCCCAAGATGTACCCTCTCTTGGCTGGCAAATTCGATGGGGTGGCAGCTGGATGCGATGGGCCCACAGGTTGGGGATCTCCCTTCTTCTCTGTGTGAGCTTCTTTACGTAGCCCAGGCTCCCCCACAGCAAGGTGGCTAAATTCCAAGAAGCATCACAAAAGAGAAAGGTTATTTCATTCTGAATTGCCAATTTGAATGCAATTCTAATACTAACAGATATAAAGAATTCTTCAAATACAGTCATATCATTAATTTCCACATCTCTGCTAATTTTTTTATGCACATACAGTTTAACCTTCAAATCATGGTCAAATATACTTAGGACACCTGTAGGAATGGCAAGTATTTATAACCTCAGATATGGACCTCAAGGATGGCTGACAGTGTACTCTCTAGCCTTGGCCTTTTCATTTCCCAGTTTCCCCACCATGGTGCTTTCTCACTTTGACTTGGTACTTCAGAGAGTTGAAGAAAAGACACTTTCTTGTGCCCTGGTATACCCTTGGTTAAATGTAGATTTATACTCTTGTGCATATGGTGTCTCATCAAAAATATGGACTACTTCTTTTGCTTAATAATTAGGCATGTTGGGATTATTCTTGATAGTTACTCAGTTTAGGAAATTTCAGTAGAAAAAACCCAGGCTCTTTCCCCAAATAGTGGTATTTCCTGAATCCAGCGAAACCTCTTCCTGTAGATTGGACTGCTATGGTATTACCATTGCTAACCTGCTTTGGTAGCTCCATCTGTTCTTTATCCTCCCATTGTAAAGCCTCAACCCACCACCCAATTTCCAGGAGATGATGGGTAGAGCCAAGGTTCATCAGCTCTCTGTGATTAAGACCCTTCCAAACTTAGTATTCAAATAAGCTAACACTTGGATGGTTCTTTGTGTATTACAGGGAATCCCTGCTAAGGTATCTTGGAAAATTCTAAATATGATTACTGTGTTAGACATCATGTAAGGCACTACCACAAAAAAAGCCATGCATAGGATGGTAACCAGGCTTCCCAAGACCAGACAGTACCGCAATAACCAGATTGTAATGCTCAGTATTGACCAGAGCTATACAGACCTAGATCAGATGCCAGGCTACTATCAAGGAAATTGGCTGTCTTACCACTAGATATCAGTAGACTAGTTATGTTTAGTAGTTGAATAGAAAAGAGGCTAGAAAAGTCACACTGAGTATAGAATGCATAAATAGTGCATGAGAAACACAGAAAATCAGGTTCTTTCCCTACTCAAAGCCTAGCAGGGTACCTACAGCCAACTCTAAAGATGCCAACATCTAAGTTATCTATGATAAAAGACCTCCACAGGCCAACCAGCCAGGAAATGACAGCTGCCCAGAAGTTAGTGGAGTCTCCATACTGAGTCAGAGCAAGGCTGCCCAGGATCCAGGATCATATGGGTAGGCATCATTTTGAAGAGGAGTGTGAATACTCAACTCTACTGTGCTGATCACAGTTCAATATTTGACCTTTTTGTCCTGCTGCTTGGTCTACAAGTCTATGATACTCATAAGATTGGCCAATGAATATTGTTTTTCTTAAGTGAAGGAAAGAGGCATATGCCGAGTGACTTGCTGAAAAACAGCAGACCCCTACTCAGATCTCAGATCAGTAGATCAACTACTAATCCAGTGTTTTCTCCACCTCTCCAAAGTAGATTATGTGGGTGAGAATCTAGAGACAAAAAAAACAAAGGCTCCCACTGAGCCACTGGAGACTTCACAAGAAGTGAGAAAAACAAGGGAAATATAGAGGAATGATTTTTTTAAAATGTGGGAGTTAGCGGGATGGTTGATCCAAGAGGTAAATTTATGTTGGGACATGGAGCAGGGCCATATAGATAATTTGGATGTCATATGTTTCATAAGGCATCACCACAGTTTCATGTGGCTTTGAAATTACTCTGGCACTGATAGAAGTCAGAGTAGGAGAGTCCAGAAGCATGTAATACAATCAGAATACTGTTGCAGTAAACCAAGTATAAAATGATGTCTTAGACTAAGATATCAGTCATAGAAATAGTGAGGAAATAGAGAATTTACAGTTAGACACTCAAGTAGTAACAAATTGTCTATGAACAAAAAGAATTCAAAACTCATCAAATTCTGATGGTACAGAAGAATGAAGGCTTCATTGGAACAGATTAGTACCTTTATTTTGGAGATGTCAGATTAGATGACAGTGTAAGAAAAAAGCAAACAGTTTGAAATTTGAGATTATATTCCAGCTAAATGGCAGAGGTCACTCTCCTACAGAAAATGAGTTTTGAAGTACATGGCTCAAAAGGGAAGTTATATTAGATATTTTCTAGTCATAAAAACCAAGATATAGCTTGCTTTCATATGCTTTTATTACTGTTTATAAAAACAAGTTATGAAAATATTTCCTTTGGGAGATATAGAAACTACAACCTTTACAAAATACACACACTCATAATTTTAACAATACATAACCTTGTATATAACTTGGACATTGTATTTCAGAATCATACCCTGTAAAGTCTGAAGAAACAGTTTCTATAAATTCAGTCATATTATTGTGATATTCAAGTATTTAAGCCACAGTGTTGAAATAAGACATATGTCTCTAGTATATAGGACCAAAGGGATTTAATTTTCCAAGATCCAAATTCTTTTATTAAACATGATAGAAAAGTGGACAGTTGATCCACCGCAGGTAGCTCTGGAAGTGTTTCATTTTATACTTCATCAAAGAATGAAGGAAGGAGAAGGCTGTGGAGACCCAGGTTTCCTCCCTGTCATTCCTACCCATGGACCCTGCCTCCTAGAAGATGATTTCTAAGATACCTCTGAACTCTTAAAATGCTGATCCTATCATAATATATTTGCAAAATGATGGTTTGCCAAGTTTAAATTCTAGTACTGCTGAGTTAAAGTTGTGATTGAGATGACTCCCCTATAAAAACAGTATTAGGATATGTCTGGTTAAAAGCATTAGTTAAAATCAGCATACCTAAACTTCCCCATAGGAACTACTGGAAAAGAACGTTCTCACTCAAGGCATTAATTCTAGAAGTTCCTTACTCTAGAAGAATCACACTGAGAAGGTGGGGGACAGCTTATAACTTTTCAACGTGGCAGCTTAAGATAATGATACCTACTGTCTTAGTTGGGAGGCACAAAAGCCTCATTCATAAGTTCACTGTGACAAAATATAATGTGCATGTACTTCCTACATCCTAACCTCCTGTGCTTTCCTGGATGTTAAATTCAATTTAACTGCAGAGTATTGGCCAATGATGCTCTAGATAAAGAACACATAGTATGACTTTGTGATGTTACTATCACAGTACTGACTGACTTAACATGATGCTGATATACTATAATTTACCAGTGTTTTTTTTTCCTCTATGTAACTATAAAGTCTATCAGATATACTCAGCTATCTTTAATGGTTAACATAATTTTACATACAACTCCACAAGAAAAAAGACTATAATAGGAAGTTAAATAACACAACTATATTTAAAAATATATAGTCTAAAATTCTCTGAGGGGTGACCCTTATGAAACTATGGGTTTTACCAGTTAAAATGGTCAAATCTTTGCAATTTCATACTGCTCAACCTAATAAAATCCTGAGAAAATTTTATTTGGCATCACATTATAATTCAAAAGAGAATTTATAAAAAATCACATCTCAAGTGAGGAGAAAGCACTTCAGGATGGAAATGTGCACATTGGTCATGCCAAGATTTCCGTCTTGTGACTTAAAGATTGGAAATCTTGAAATGTTAAATAAATTAGTGCAGTTTCAATAAAACAAAGGACAACTGAAATCATAAAATGATAGCAAATTTTTAATGCCACTGAAACAGAAAGCTATTGACCAAATTTGGCAATTTAAAGACTTTTAGGAGTCACATGTAAAAGTCTTGTTAAAATGAAAAGGCACAAGTATGAATTAAAACGTGATAATCATTTATAAAACTCTTGAAATAAGGCAATTCATTTGTATTAACACCAGTAAATAGGCACCTATACCAAATTCAGCTTTGGTATCCTAAATGGAATAATGTTGCAAATTAATTAACATAAC
The DNA here is from genome assembly GCA_004025085.1 of Thryonomys swinderianus. NCBI lineage: Eukaryota > Metazoa > Chordata > Mammalia > Rodentia > Thryonomyidae > Thryonomys > Thryonomys swinderianus. The sequence goes on from PVIC010002377.1 coordinate 8,414, forward strand.
ACTAATTATAGCAGCATTATAAGTTTCTTAGGCTCCTCACCACTAATAGAATGTCTAAAATCTCCCCAACCAGTATCCCATCTGTACCAAAAATATATTTTAAAATTAAATATATTAAGTCATAAAATTTTTTGCATTTTTTCCAATAATGAGCTTTCTCCTCTCATCAGTACCACTCTAACAAAAAAAAATATAAAGCTAACCAAGAATAACTTGCTACACCATAGTAGCCATTCCTAATTAAAAACATACCATATTCAAAAATGGTACTTTATTTATGGTTTATTAATTAATTATAATCAAGGAATAAAAGCAAGTTTCCAGGTGTGTGTGCATGTGTGTAGGATGTCTGAATTAGCTGATGGTATGCTTAAAAAAATATAGATTTCTGCAAGGATACATCACTTGGAACTCTGGAGCCATTTGCGAATAACTGCTCCAGTACTACTGGCTACTACACAGAGAGCACCACCCACTGTCCACCAGGTTGGCATATTATTAAAGAATATAATCTGATAGGTAAAAGCAAAGACCACATCCATTGTCTTCATTATTGCCACAGGTCCTGCTTTTTCTATTTGAACCGCTTTTGTGATAAATATTTGACCCCCCAAACCTAAGAGCCCAATGAGTATGAGAAACAGCCTGTCCAGCCCACAGTAAGGCAGACTCCATTCTCCTAGTATAAAGAGGATGATGATGCTTTCAGTGAGGCCAAGTATGACATAATACCAAATGCTCAGAAAGTAGTCCACAGATTTTCCCATTTTTCTTAGGATAACTAGAGTCAGTGCAGCAAACACGGCATGTCCAATAGCTGCAAATGTTCCCTGAAGGTGGACTGAATAGCTTTCTTCCATCCCCGAAGTGTTGGAACCAAACAAAAATGGTGGTCTCACGATAAGGATCACTCCAGTGATTGCAAACAAGGTGAAGAAAGCATCCCAAAGGCTATACTTTTCCTTGAGAAATATCCAAGCAAACAGAGACGTAAACACTGGGCAGCTAAAGGAGATAACTGTGGCATCTGCGAGGGACGTTGTCTGGAAAGCATAGTATAAAAGGATCATGGCAGTAGAACCAAGGACTCCTCTGAGAAGGAGGAAACGTCGTTGACCTTTTGGGCCTAAAAACCCAGTTCTGTAAATTCAAATGAAGAAATGCATATTAAATGAACTTGGTATGTTTTTAATTCAAAATGTTTAATGAAACATTTCAAAAATTCCAAATATAAAAACTAAGGGAATAGTAAGTTGATTATAATATCTACTACTGATTATGTATATATCTTCTAAAATATTTTAATAAAAATCTTATAAATATAGATGACATTGTGTTCGTAGTATAAGTAAAAATAGCACACAAAACCATAAATAGTACAACCATAAATCGATATATTATTTTCCCTATATATGTATATAATTTTCATGCTAGAAAAAGAGAAAATAGATTTTTATAGTAGTTGTACCTTACAAATAGACTGACACAATTTTCCTTATATTTTCTATGATGTCATTTTTATAATAAATTCAATTTCATATTAACATTGTTTTAGAGAATTTAATCTTGCCTAATTCACATTCTCTATTTCATGAATTGGTTTTTTTCTAAAAGTTGAAGCATGCTAAAAAAACTTTTGTGTGGGAATTTTTGAGACAGGGTCATTCTGTGTACTTAATGCTGGTCTTGATCTCACTATGTAGCCCAGGCTGACCTCTAACTTGCAGTGATTCTCCTGCTCTGACTTCCCAAGTGCTGGGATTTCAAGAGTGAACCACCCACCTGATCAATACTAAGATGCCAAGATTTACTTTAACCACTGAATGTGAAAGAATCTCTCATTGTTCTCACGAAGAAAAAGTTAAAACAATGAAAAAGAACAAATAGTATTTGGATAAGTATAGCTGTCTGGTATTTTTTTGATTCAGTGTTTACCTACTCTCTATATAAATTTCTGGCTAGTTAACAACTTGTTGATCTGTGCTAGGGCCAGAATTCCTTCAGATACCATCTGTGGCTGACAAAGACACTCCTGGATATCTGGAGTTAGAAATGAAAATGTACTCACCTTTGGCCCATGACTTGAAAAGCTAGGACTCTGCCATGATAATGAAACATAAAATGCTTCATAGCAGATTAGGGCCAAGGATTTAAAGAAAACTCTTCTAGAGTTCCTCCCCTGACAATACTTTTATACCCAATGAGGAAAGAGATTACATCAGCCTCCATATTCTGTTGCTACCTTCAGAAATTTCTGAAATATAACCATGATATTCTGAAATACCATGACTTGCATATATTTATACAGAAATTCCCAATACTAATACTTAGTAATTTTTCTTTTCCACTCATTCCTCAAGCTATGTATTAAAACTATTCTTTTTTTTTTTTTTTTTAGACAGGGTCTTGCTTTGTAGTTCAGGCTGGCTCTGAGCTCACTATGTAGCCTACGCAAGCTTCAAACTCAGCAATCCTCCTGTCTCTGCCTCCCGAGTGCTGGGATTACAGGCGTGAGCCACCATGCCTGGCACTGTGGTATATGGTATTGATGACTGATGGGTGTGTCTCCACACCCAGCATTGTACGTGGTCACTGGGGATCGAACTCAGGACCTTGCGCTTGCGAGGCAGGTGCCGGAACCACTGAGCTAACCCTCCGGCCCTGTATTAAAACTACTCTAAGTGCATCTACATTGTGATATTAAATGCAAGGAAACTGGTGGCAAGCCACTGAAACTTGTTTTTTGTTTTGTTTTGTTTTTAAATAGGATTTAACAGGGAATAGCAATGGAGAGTAAGAATAAGGCACAGGAGTGTCCCTGAGTGGGTTGCTCTGAAACTTTTTTGTTTTATTATTTGTTTGAGTTAGGGTCTCACTTTGGAGTTCAGGCTGAGCTCACTATGTAGCCCAGGCAAGCCTTGAACTCACAGCAATCCTCCTGCCTCTGCCTCCCAAATGCTGGGATTACAGGCATGAGCCACCATAGGCAACATTGTTGTATGTGGTACTGGGGACTGAACCTGGGGACTTGTGCTTTTTAAGGCAGATGCCAGAACCACTGAGCTAAGTCCCCAGACCCCTTAAACTTTTAATTTAGAATTTAAGCACCTTTGCTTAAAGACAGGAAGAGCCAGGACCCAGTAGAGATCCAAGAGGTCTTCACTTGATTCTGGATATATGTGGATGTGCTTAGATTGTAATGTGGGGGAGGCATAATTTTAACTCTGGAGAGAGCAGAGAATTCCATAAGGAAGAAGAATAGGATGGGGAAAGACAGTGTTCCTATAGTGTTATGTTCCACACAGACTCTTATCTAGAATAAGTCTTATTTGACACTTGTAATAATAACCTTACTGGGCATAGGACAGACTATCATCTAATCTAGTTTACAGAGGAGGAAACTGAATATCCAAGTAGTCAGAAAGAAATTGATCAAATGCGTGGTGTAGTGGCTCACACCTATACTCCCAGCACTTGGGAGGAAGAGTCCGAAGGATTGTTTTGAGTCTGAGGCTTGCCTGGGCTACAATAGTGAGTTCAAGGCCAGTCTGAACTACAAAGTGAGACCCTGTCTCAAAAAGCTTTAAAAAAAAGGCTAGAAATTTAGCTCAGTGGTTCCAGTGCCTGCCTAGCAAGCGCAAGGTCCCTGGTTGACCCCTGGTAACCACATACAACAATACTGAGCTTGGTGACTAATACCCACCAGCAATCAGCACCACTTATCACAGTACTGGGTGTGGTGGCTCACACCTGTAATCCCAGCACTCAAGAGGCAGAGGAGGGAAGACTGCTGAGTTTGACACTTGCCTGGGCTCCATACTGAGCTCCACACTGAGTTTGAGGTCAGCCTGAACTACAAAGTGAGACCCTGTCAAAAAAATAAAAAAAAAAGAAAGAAAAGAAAAAGGAAAGAAAGAAAGAAAAGAAAGAGAGACAGAGAAAGAAAGAAATAGAGAGAGAGAAAGAAAAAGGAAGGAAGGAGGGAAGGAAGGAAGGAAAAGAAAAGAAAAGAAAAGAAAAGAAAAGAAAAGAAAAGAAAAGAAAAGAAAAGAAAAGAAAAGAAAAGAAAAGAAAAGAAAAGAAAAGAAAAGAAAAGAAAAGAAAAGAAAGAACGGGAGAAAGAAATTGGTCAAGATTACCCAATCACTTTCTGTAGAAGATAAAATCTTCCTAGGATCACTTCTGTCTACTCTGGTAAGGTATTAGCCTATTCCACTTATAACACTAGGAGAGACATTGACTTCCTTTTTTTCTTCCAAATACTAGTTATGCCAAAAGAAAGAAGGGCGGGTAGTAGAAGATAGGGGAAATTATAAAGGAAAGCTTTGTTTTCAAAAGGGGTGGTGATGAATAACTATCTCTTTCTCTTCCCATTTCAGGCATGTGATATGTACTCATGGTAAAACTTCTGTGGGTAGGTCCTTGTAGATTTCAAGTAAAGCTAGAAACTGATAATTTATCATAAAGCAGATACTACAGAAAAAATAAAGACAGTTCAAGACTTACACACATTTATCACTTCTTTGTAGTTAAATACTTACTTTCTGTATATTAAGCAAGGGATAATAACTAGCATTTGGAACACACATCGAAATGCACTAATTTCTACAGCATGGACGTCTTGCACTTTTTTAACAAATAAAGAGGCCACTGAGAAAAGGAAGGCAGACAATAATGTGTAAAACAAGCCAAGTCCAGGACAGGGTGCTTTCTTCTTGGCTTCTGAAAAAGATTAAATTCTGGTTAGTCCTTGCTTCCAAGTGTATGTATTACCATTTTCATTTAGAAATTCAGAAAAAAGGAACAATGTCAATGGCTAATAGATTACAAATACTATCTTCTAAGCACATATACTTTCTTTCTATACCTGAAGAATCTACAGGTGAGGGAAATAATTTAAACTTGCATTTTGAAAATGCTGTTTCATCCTATAAAATAGATTTCCTTTGGTTCACTGAAGAATCATCCTTCATTTACGTGTCAACAAGTAGAAAGCTTGCTAAGATGGTGAGAGAAATTTTTAAAAAACACTTTTTAAAAGGGAAGTGAAAAATACTTCCCAATGATAATATTGTACACCATCTCATTGGTGAACTTGACTTTTCTAGAAAACAGTTTACAACCATGTTATCTAGTTCTGTGTTGACTAGCCTTCCCCACAACCTTGTGGGCTCCTCAAAGGCTGGGACCTTAGCTATCCTGTGCAAGTCTGGAACGTGGAAAACACTGAATAAATACACAGTAAATGAAAAAGAAATTCATGGAAGGCTTACACCACTGGCAATAATATAATCTGAGAAGGCCCTTTGTTGTATGATCATGAACTGTTCATCAAATCATTACTTTTCACTATACACAATTCATCTTTCCAGTTGAGAGCAAAGGCTGTCTAAGCCTCTGACCCCCATGTGCCTTGCAAAGAACTGCTTTATCTGACCTTTACTTCTTGGCTTGCTCTTATCTATGAAACAGCTTTCTCCAAGTAAGTAATTGATTAATGCTAACCTGTGTGGCCATTAAACTTTTGTTTAACAACTTCCTATGTCTTAATTTCTTATCATAGGAAGAGTCTATTTTTCATCTCAATCCTCTCACTGAGCAAAAAGCAAACTGGTGCTGGGTAAGCAGAGCGCACCCCAAAGAAAGTCTGCATACTGACCAGTATATTCTTTTTCATTTTCAAACACAAAAACAAAGAATAAAAAAGAAACACGACGGCTTCTTTGTTGTGAAGTGTCTCAGAGGTGAATAATGTGCAATTTATTGGAAAACTAGGATTATCATTCTGATCTAGGAAGGCATAATGTGTTGCTCAGCTAGGAAATGATACTGCATAATGATGTTTTTAATGCCAATGTTTGATAAATGTAATACTAAGCAATATATTTCAAAATCCTCATTTCCATCAGACACATTTGTCTACAAGGGAACTACAGATCACTAAAGTAAAGATACAGTCTTTGACGGGACACTCCACAGACTGACCTCTGCAGTTCAAAATACCCTTCTCATCCAACACCCCTATGTCTTGTTCTAGGTGCACAGCCAGCAGGCAGTCTGTTTTAGAGCAGACAGCCATCATTCTATTCCAGGTGTCTCAGTCCTCCATGTTCAGAAATGAACTGTACACATCCATTAAAGTCATGAAGGGAAGCTTTAGAAGACTTCCAAGTTAAGCACCACAAAATACATGCCTTGCCTGTGGTTGGCCTTAGAGTTTGGCTTCTAAAATTTCAGAATTCAGATCCAAATAAAACGGGTTTTCCCAAAACTCAGCCCACACATAGAACCTCCACCCTCAGACAGAACAGAATGAGGAAAAAGGACAAAAAACATCTCCCTAGGCTATAGTTCAGGGATTTTTTTCCAACCTAAACTAACTAATTTTTCTTGAGGAATACTGTTACTTATTATGATATTTTAACACTTCTAGAATGTAATTTTACACCTTTGACTCTTTTTCTTCAAAACACACCTTTTTTTTTTTTTTTATCTGTAAATACTTAAAGCTCCTATTTTCTCACTGGGACAGGATAGATGTTAAAAGTGTTAGAGGGCCTACCTGATTATATGTTAATGCAGGTGACAACGGCTCTCCTCAGTAAAACCTCAGTCTCTTATTAAATAATAACTTCTATTTTTTTCAGTCAATGGACATGTGCAAGGTAATGACATAATTCAGAAAGGCATTTGCCCAACTAAAATATTTTCATGTTCATATCCCACCATAAATGCATCTAATAATGTGGCAACTCTAAATAATTCAAATGAAGTGGCCACCATGTAATTTACCAAAGAAAACTAAAAACTAGCACAGCTTCTCTGTCCTCTGCTTTAATACAGTGATTCAGAATCTTATTTGAGAATTAGAGTCACTTGACTAACTTAAAAATTAATTCCCATACCCTGCTCCACATCAATTTCTACACAACTGCTACACTATAAAAGGCTTCCTTAGTTTGAGGACCACTATCCGACTACAGAACCCCTCCCGGAAAATTGAGTGTGAGGCACTGGAAGACAACGACTTAACTCTGTTTTAGCCTAGAATTCACACTGTTCCAGAAGAAACCAAGGAGGTACCTTAGGACAGCTTGACAGTGTTAAGGCTATCCAAGTACGTAAGAAAACAAATAATAACTCCAACCTAAAGTTGAAAATGAGGTTTGTTAAGATAAGCGCTCAGATCAAAAGTCTAAAAAGAGACTGTCAAGAGCTGGAGATTTAGCTCAGTGATTCCAGCACCTCCCTAACAAGCACAAAATCCCTGGTTTGACTCCTATGACCACATACAATACTGCGCGTGGTGACTCCTGCCCACTAGCATCAGCACCACATACCACAATGCTGAGTGTGGTGGCTCACCTGGGGTACAATGAGCTCAGGGCCAATCTGAACTACAAAGTGAGACCCTTTCTCAAAAAAAAAAAAAAAAAAAAAAGAGGCTGTCAAAAGTTGAATGAGATGGGTCAGAGATTTAGCTCAGTGGTTCTGGCATCTGCCTGGCAAGTGCAAGGTCCAGAGTTTGATCCCCCTGTACCACTTATCATAATGCCAAGCATGGTGTCTCACGCCTGTAATCCCAGCACTGGGGAGGCAGAGGCTGGAGGATTGTTGAGTTCAAGGCTTGCCTGGGCTACACAGTGAGCACAGGGCTAGCCTGAACTACAAAACGAGACCCTGTCTCATTAAAAAAAAAAAAAAAAAAAAGGTTAAGTGATGACAGCACAGTAGTTTCAAGTGCTTTACAGCAATCTTGTTTCTCAGAATGTTATATCACCTTCCAATAACTACAGCAATCCTTATATGCTAGGAACTTTTTTGGAAGTGAAACAACACCATAAGACTCTTAGCACTCACACTGGTTTGTCACCTTCCTATGTGGTATGTGAACATTCACTATTCCTTGATGATTCACAAACAGGAAACTTTCTAAAGAATCTTACAGAGTTCTCTAAATTGGGGAAAGTGCACACAAGGAGGGGGTAAAATTGAGAGGGAATTAACAGACAAAAATATCCCAATTCATACTTTGTCAGGAACTGCTTAAGTCCGAGTAAGTTTTCCACAGTTCCCAAAAGCACTTAAGGGAGAAACCCTAGGAGATGAACAGTTTGTCTTAAAAGATCTTTTATGC
>PVIC010002377.1:16650-29257 GCA_004025085.1 Thryonomys swinderianus
AAAAAAAAAAAAAAAAAAAAAAAAGGAGGGGGGAGGGAGGGAGGGAAAGAGAGAGAAAAGAAAGAAAAGAAGAAAGGCAGAGAGAAAGGAAGGAAGGGAGAAAGAAAGAAAGAAAGAAAGAAAGAAAGAAAGAAAGAAAGAAAGAAAGAAAGAAAGAAAGAAAGAAAGAAAGAAAGAAAGAAAGAAAGAAAGAAAGGAAGGAAGGAAGAAAAAGAAAGAGAGGAAAGAAAGAAAAGAAAAGAAAAGAAAAGAAAAGAAAAGAAAAGAAAAGAAAAGAAAAGAAAAGAAAAGAAAAGAAAAGAAAAGAAAAAAGAAAAGAAAAGAAAGTTGTTCCAGAGGAAAAAAAAACCTAGTCTAGGTTCCTGGCAAACTAAGATCCTAACCCTGAGGCTGCCTGGACCTTCTCTCTACTACAAGAGCCACATATTGGGAGAAACAAACAAAAAACTCCCCAACGCCCTCAGCTTCTGTACTTCCCTTTCCTTCTCTGACACAGAGGGGCCTGAACAAAATCACAGGTTCTTTAGGAGAGGTCCTTGTCATTGGACAACCCATTGGGTACTCCTTAACCAAGTAAGCCTTGTTTTTAATCAGTTAAATCAGGTAAAAGTCCTGTCTCACAAAAAGGTTACAAACCAGTAGTGCCACTCAACTTTGTCTTCAAGATTCCGACCCCGGGGCGTTCTTTTAGGGATGTTTTTCAACTAGAGGCTCCTTTTGCTACTGAACTGAGTCTTCCTCCCAGTAACCCCTGCCCTATCGCTGCAGACTGCCCACCTCTGACTTCGAGCGGGTACATGAAACTGCAGTCCGCGCCAGGGTCTCGCCCGCAACCCCAATTACAAAAGCGGCCTTGGGTCCCCACAGGATCGCCAGCACAACCAAACTTTCCCTGCTCTCGGCGCCAGCGAGGGGCTCGGGAGGCTCGCGCTCCGCAGCGCCAGTGACAGCTCGCCGGCAGCGCGGCGGTGGGAAGCGCGGCGGTGCAGCACGGCGGCCGCAGAGCCCCGAGAGCCCAGGACCCGCCCGGTCGCCCGGCGGGACGCGAGGCCCCGGCACTCACCTGGCTCCGCGCGCGAGCTGCACGGCGCGGAAGGGCAGAGCCAGCATTTGGCGCGGCCGGGCGCCGCGGCGTCCGCCGGCTCCTCACCCGCGCTCGAAGGCGCGGGGTCATTCAGTGGCAGTCCTGTCTCCCCCTGATCCGAGGGGTTCCCGGCGGGCTCCCGGGCGCTCTCTTGGGGGCCCATCTCGCGGCCCGGCCTCCCCGCAGCCGGCGCGCCGTCTAGCGCCGGCAGCCGCCGCTCCGCTGCCCTGGTCTTCCGGCCGGTGGCGCCCGCGCGCATGCGCGCGCGCTCCCCTCCCCCTCCGTGCCCACACCGAGACTCAGGACTTGTCCTCTGCCGCCCTTTTGCCTTAGGCACCCGGTGCCACCTCCTTGGTCAGACTGCAGCTCACCGCTGAACCAAAAGCACCTATTCTCGCTGCCATGGTCTGAGGGAAAGGGGCCAGCGGTTTGGAGTCCTTTCCCAAAGCCTAATGGCTGTCTTTGCAACCCAGCGCCACGTGTCCAGGGGGCCTTGCCTTGAGATCCAAAATGAATTATTTGGGGACACCTTATCCCGCACCTCTGGGAAACCTTGGACACTTTACAAAGTACACTGTGCCTGTCTTTAAGCCATCTCTTGTCTCGTTGCTACTTACCCAAGAAGGGTAGAATTTCACTGGTTTTAGGTTAGAAAAAATGTAGGTAAAATAAGCCAGCAAAGCCCCTTTATATTATATATTCTTTATAGTAGTAGGCTGACTTGCTTTCTTTTGTTGACTGAGACATACTGATTTGGTTCGTTGTAAAACTGAAATAATTTGACACAGTAGAACCAAAGATAGATGTTATCTGAGCCCACTAACAACCTATGTTGAGGCGAGTGTGGTGGGCACACCGGTAATCCCAGCATTAGGGAGGTTAAAGCAGGAGAACGGCCATGAGTTTGAGGTCAGCCTGGACTACCTAGGGAGAGCCTATCTCAAAAACAGAAAAAAAAAAAAAAAAAAAAAAAAAAGAAGAAGAAGAAAAAGAAACAACTTCTCAGTTGTTTGTTTTCTCTCTGCTTTTCTACTCGTTTCCTTCCTACTACCCACTCTTTAGGCTCCTATAGAACTCTCCCCTCTCCCAGGAGGAGGAGCCCATTTTTTTAGTTGAGTTCTATCCTTTCCTAGATCTAGACCTTTCCCTGGATCGCCTAGTGGATGAAATTGGACCTGCAGGTGGGAGGATCTACCATCTGACCTGGTCTGCGGTTGTGTGCATTCTTCTGGGTGGAGGAGAGGTGGGGCAACCGCTCATATTGTAGGCCTGAGGAAGTTTGGAAGCCACTTGACTGCAAAGGATAAAAGAACAATTTAATTTCATTTTGAGATCAGCGTGTTGATGCGTGCCTGTGATCCCAGAAAGAGATTGCCTCGAGTTTCAGGTCAGCCTAGGTTGCAAGGTGACAAGCTGGCCAGCCTGAATTACAGAGCAAGACCCTGTCTAAAAAAAAAAAAAAAAAAAAAAAAAAAAAAAAAAAAAAAAAAAAAAAAAAAAAAAAAAAGGGCCGCCTACACTCTCTTTGCTTTCTTTTAACTTCAGGATAGTCTCAGGCAAAGATGAAAGTGCAGGTAAGTCTCCAAGCAGACTACCACATGAGAGTGAGATTTGCTCCAGCTCCAATCAAGTTGTTTGTGTAGATGGTCCAAATGGTAGAACTGGGCTTAAAGGCAGCAGTATGACCTCAGCCGCTACTGTACTTCTTGAAGGAGGTGACAAATCTACAAGATTTTCCCTTGAAAACCAGCTGGCCTGGCCCTTGGGCAAATCCCTGTAGTTTACCTCCTCCCCTTTTCTTTCTTTTTTTTAAATTAATTTTTATCTTATTGGTATATTGTACATACATACACATCATGATCACACTCAATATTGGGAATTTGTACCAGTATATGACACAATTTAAGTCTCATATTTTCCTGTTCCCCTACCCACCCCACAACCCCCACCCCCTAAATACATAAGCTTTGTTTCCCTTTTTTTATTACTATCACATTTTTCCTATACCTCTCACTATTCACTCCTCCACATTTCCCTTCAAGTATTTTCTATTTCATAATATCCATCATACATTCTAGAATTCATTGACATTTTCCGTTTCTCATATCAGAGAATGAATATATTTACACACCTGTGACCATTTATTTATATGAATATGTCCTGAAGATACGATGTGGTTTCTCTATAAAATGGAGTATTACTCTGCCTTAAAGAATGATAACTTTGAGTCATTTATATCCTTTGCTTTTATATGGGCTTCTCAGACTGACCAGCGTCTCAGGGTCTTTGCTACATTTACTGCTGAGCCATATGTTCTGTAGCCTTTTGTCACATTTAAGCTATTGTTTCCTTTGATGTAATCAGCTTTTCCCCTGTTGCCCCTTACTAATTGAGTAGTCTTTATGCTTTTTTTTTTTTTTGAGACAGGGTCTTGCTTTGTAGTTCAGGCTGGCTTTGAGCTCACTATGTACCCCAGGTAAGCCTCAAACTCAGCAATCTCCTGCCTTTGCCTCCCAAGTGCTGGGATTATAGGCATGAGCCACTATACCTGGCATTGTGGTATGTAGTACTGATTGCTCACGGTATTGTTGTATGTGGTTACCAGAGATTGAGCCAGGGACCTTTTGCTTGCTAGGCAGGTGCTGTAACCACTGAGCTAAATCTTTGGCCCCACGTTTTTTTTTTGTTTGTTTGTTTGTTTGTTTTTGTTTTTTGGTACCAAAAATTGAACTCACAACCTTGTGCTTACCAAGCAGATGTGGCAGCACTGAGCCACATCCTCAGCCTTTGCCATAACATTCTTATGCCTTAATTACCTCCTTTGTTAAATAGAAATAAAATTTCTCTTTTCACTTTCTAAAGTTGTTATGGAAATTAAATGTAAAGATACGAGCAAAAGCCTAACACTATCTGGGAAACACTTTATTGCAAATAAAGTTCAAATTTTATACCTTAGGATGGATGTATAATTTTTTCCTTGAAAGTAGAGCTTTTTTTAAGATTGAAAAGAGAGTGCTTTTAAAAATTATAAATGCAATAGGGATAACTAGGAGTGTCCTAGGCAAACTGGTATAAATTACTATTATAGATAAGAGAGCTAGTCAGACATGGGGTAGGTAGATAGTTTAGGGCCAGCCCTCAAAAAGCCCACATAGAGGACAGTCAAGGAGACCTTCACTGAAAGTCAACATTATCAAAGGAGAAAACAACCCCACCCCATAAAATGAATAGCAAGGTTTGATATCTGTGGAGTGGGGTTCAAGACCTTGACCCACCTAGAAGAGTCTCCTGACCCTATACACTTGCTATGTGACTTGATTTCTCATTGGACCCCTTTTTGATTAGTACTGTTTAAGCAACTCTACTTGTAATTCCATTGGTTAACTATGGTTTGCCCATTTCTTTTAAATCTTATTGGAAGTCCCCACTTTAAGCCCACCCCGCCTAGTTGCTTTGCTCCATAAAAGCGCTCTGAGAAGTGAGGTGGGTGGGTTACCCACTTTTCCGGGTTTCCCCTTTTGTCTCTCTGATAGAAACTTTTCTCTCAATAAAATTTTCCTACTCTAACCTCCACCGTTCATTCCTAAAATTCATTCTTTGATTTTAGAGAACAGGAACTCTCATTTCAGAAGTGTAGCTAGACCTTGCTTCCCTATATCATTGCCCCCTAAATTCTCCCTTGATTTATAAGTACTTTTGTCTGAAAAATCATTTAAGGGTACTTGCAGAGATATATGCAACAGTTTTTGTTGTTGTTGCTTTCAGGAGAAAATTGTAGGGAGAAATGGGAAGGTAATGAGGTACAAGTAAAAAGGTAGAAAGGAGACAAGGAAATTGAGATTTTAAAAGTTATCCTTTTCAGAAAAACTGCAGCTTCATCACACAAGCCTTTTTTTTTTTCTTCATTTTTCTTCCAAAAGCTGCCATACCTGGGCAACTCCTTTTCATATACGAATAGAGATGCTGGGCCAGGGATTTAGCTCAGTGGTTCTGGTGTCTGCCTGACAAGCTCAAGGTCCCAAGTTTGATCCTCAGTACCGCATACCACTGTACAAGGCATGGTGACTCACTGCCATAATGCCAATACTTGGGAGGCAGAGGCAGGAGGGTCGTTGTGAGTTTGAGACTTGCCAGAGCTACATAGTGAGCTCAGGGCCAGCGTGAACTACAAAGCGAGACCCTGTCTCACATAAAAACAAACAAACAAACAAATAAATAAATGAAATAAGCTAGGCCTGTGTTCACACTCAGGCATCAAGGTATAGTAATTTTCCCAAGCACATCCTTGCTATCTCTTCACTTCTGACTCATAATTATAGCATAAAAAAATAGATAAGAGGTGAGGAAAGGAAACATAGTATGATGTCTCAGAACTTTTGAAATTTTTTTCATCCATGTAGTCCTGAAGGCCTAGCACGTGTGAATTTGGAACTCTACACTTTAATCTCTGAAAACAGTGTAAAGCCCTGTACAGATTTTGAAAGTTTCTTTGAAGTCCTGTGTTCTATTTAAAAAATTATTTCAATTTTCCATGCTAGTCCTTAGTATATTTGTCCTTATCCTCATATCATTTTTCATGCAACTCATATGACTAATGTTTGGGAGTTTACATAGGACTATTTACAGTGGAGGGATGGGGATAAAAGAGATAGTTTCTAGCCTCTCAGAGCTGGGAAGGGGTATGATGTTGGCCTAAAAATGATGTCAACATTGCTTAGCATCACGCAAAATGGGTGTCCCAGAGCTGCAAGTCTGGTTTAGCTCTAGCTTTTCTGTTCTTTCCCAGACTGACCTGGGAGTCAGGATGTTGGATCTGTGTGGCTGTAAAGCTTTGAAGTCCCCTTGCCCTCCCAGTCATCATCTCCTCTGTTCTCAAGTCTCAGAGCTGCAACCCCCGCAGTAGCCAAGGGCGGAGGATACCCGTGGGCCTTGGCGGCTCTCTGTCCTGTGGTCAGGACTCTCTTGTGCTCTTTCTTGTTTTCCTACCCCGGTCAGTTCCCACACTGCAGAGGGTAACTCCTGTATACCTAAATGAATTCTGGCACCCTGGGAATCTCCACCCTTCTCTGAGAACTCATTTTTGCTTAGAAATTCTCTGAGACTAAATATGCCTGAGCTTTCATTTTAGCCCTAAATGATACCATGTAATCCATGTTAACCTCAGATTTGGGATTTGGATCCCACTTGACCTTTGTTTTAATAATTACCATTTATGAAGTACTCAAAACATGCTGTGAGCTGTTTAACATAACTGTTAAAAGCAAAGCTTTGGAGTCAAACTTCCTCGGGTTCCCATTGTGGCTATAGCACTTACCAACTGAGAAACTTTGAAGTGATGAGTTCTCTCTCTCCCTCTCTCTCTCTCTCTCTGAACCTCTGTTTTCACAACCATAAAGTGGACGTGAAGGTATAATACATGTACAACATCACATAGGAAGTACTCCTCTTTAGAACTCTTCTTTTTTATGCATTTTATTACCCCCACTTTACCAATGAGAAGCTCAGAAATATCAAACAGTTTGACCAAGATCACACCGATTCTTGTCAAAGGTTGGACAGGAACCTAGGATTTTCAGACACCTTGGTGGATGGCTTCATCAACCCTTCCACACTGCACATGCAGGGCATGTAATCACTAGGGCTTCCCAGAGCCCTCCTGAGAGCACAGTTTCACTTACTTGTACTTTGGTTAACTCTCCCCAACCTCACACCATTGTGTGGGCAAATTTTTGTGACAGCTTCTTGCACTATAGTGATATAATATGGTTTGCAACAGACTTAATGGCACTTCTGTAACATCTGAACTTTTCTTGAAGTAAAATGTTACGAAATGAAAAAGAAGAGCAATTCTACAGTGATTTTAGCAGTATGCACACTTACCAACAACTACTTGATTCTTTAGCCTATAAATCAACTAAGATTTTCATACTTTGTGAAACTGTCTCACTCTTCATTTATATTGCTTTTGTAGGTTGATTAGTGTGGTTTCAGCTGTAATGCTTGCTCACTGCTAAATCACACTTCACAGGTAAAAATTATTCTTTAATAACTCTACACATCTTGTAGTATCACATAATTATTTTTGTAAACATTCTAATGGAAGCATAACACTCATGAACAAATGCACACATTATAAGTACATAACTTAATAAATGATCACACACTAAGCATGTCTCATCAATAGCAGTGATCAAGAAATATAGTATATCATAAATGAGGTCCAGAATGTATGATAAGTATTGTGAAATAGAAGGAAATGTTCAAAGGGAAATGAGAAATAGGGGCAGGGACAGGGAAAAAGCAAAGAAAGAAATGAAAAAATTTGATGGTAAAACAAAAAATGGAAACAAAGTTTATTTATATAGGGAGGTGGGGATTGTAGGAAAGGGCAGGGGAATGGAAAGAATGACAGTCAAGATACATTATATAGGGCCGGAGGGTTAGCTCAGTGGTTCCGGCGCCTGCCTTGCAAGTGCAAGGTCCTGAGTTCGATCCCCGGTAACCACATATAATGCTGGGCGTGGAGACACGCCCACCAACAATCAACACCACATACCACGATGCCGGACGTGGTGGCTCACACCTATAATCCCAGCACTCGGGAGGCAGAGACAGGAGGATTGCTGAGTTCGCGGCGGCTTGCCTGGGCACCATAGTGAGCTCAGGGCCAGCCTGAACTACAAAGCGAGACCCTGTCTCAAAAAGCAAAAAAAAAAAAAAAAAAAAAAAAAAAAAAAAAGATACATTATGTACAGGTACAAATTCTCAATGATAAATGTGATCATAATGTATATTTAAAATGTACCAACAATCTCAATAAAGGGGAAAAAATGCAGTGTATTCAGTTCCTGAAAAGTCCCTATACTTCTTTCCACTTTCTTCCTCCTTCACTCCAAAACTACTATCCAGGCTTCTAAGACTATGCATTAATTTTGTTTTAAAACTTCATATGATTGAAATTATACAGTATTCATTTCCCAAACATTGAAATCTATGTTAGAAACTTAACCCTCAGTGAAACTCTGCTGAGAGATGTGACCTTAAGGGGTGGGAATACCATGAGGCCTTTGCCCTCTTGAATGGATTAACTCCATGATCATGGGAAATAATTAGGTATTAGGAGGGTGAGTTTCTGGTAAGAATGAGTTCAGCCCCTTACCTCGCCCTGGTTGTAGCTATTCCCTTCCCCTCTTACCTTTTCCCAGAAGATGATTAAACAATAAAGCCCCACAAGGTATTGGCTCCTTGACCTTGGGCTTCCCAGCTTCCAGAATTGGTAGAAACAAATCTCAGTTCTTTTTAAATTATCTGGTTTCAAGCATTCTTCTAATTTTTTTTTTTAAGATAGAGTCTTGCTTTGTAGTTCTGGCTGGCCCTGAGCTTACCACGTAGCCCAGGCAAGCCTCAAACTCACAGCAATCATCCTGCCTTTGCCTCCCGAGTGCTTGGGTTACCGGTGTGAGCCACCATGTCCAGCATTGTGGTATGTGGTACCAGGGATTGAACTCAGGACCTTGCACTTGCAAGGCAGATGCCAGAACCACTGAGCTAAATCCCCAGCCCTCAAGCATTTTTTTGTGTGATTTCTTTCATTAATATAGGGCTTTTTTTTTGTTTTTTAGGTTTTTTTCTGAGACAGAGTCTCACTTTGTAGGTCAGGCAGGCCCTGAGCTCACTATGTAGCCCAGGCAAGCCTCGAACTCAGTAATCCTCCTGTCTCTGCCTCCCGAGTGCTGGGATGACAGGCGTGAGCCACCACGCCCGGTGCTCATTAATATAGTTTTGAAACTCATCTGTATTGTTGTGGGTGATTTTAGGTGATTAATTATCTTTGTATATTAAATTCTATTTTGTGAGTATATCAGGCATTACTACCAATGTTGACTATTAATCTGGGGGCACTTCTACATTTAGAACTATAAGTTTCTTGCTCATTTAACAAGAAAAAGAAATATTCCCAATGCAAAATCTTGTGGATACTGTTGGACCTTGCATTAATATTTTCTCGCAAGTATATATCACCTGTGCAGCATGTGCCAGGTATCATGCAGAACACTAGGGCTGGAGGCCTTTGAGGATTTCACAGCTCTGTGAGACAGGACAAATATAAGCAGATAATCACAATAAGCTGCCATAATGTTAGAGATCACATTTTCTAATCATGACTTTGTTAAAATTACTTTAAATGATGTAATTTTCACACATTCAGTTTTCATAAAGTTTCTCACCCCATATTAAGGAACCAATCTTCTGGAATTCCCAGAGGTGCCTTTAATAGATTATTTAGAGAGATTTAGAAAGATTAAAGAGAGTCACTCTTTTCACAGGAGTTCAGTGTTCAGTCAGTTGTGAAGATTCTATTATGCATCAAAGAAATGCCAGTGTCATTTCCCACAGGCTTTTCTTCCACTGTTCTCCTTAAATGCCCTCATCCTTTTCAACTTCTTATATCCTTTCTCAACCAGCTTTATCCATTCTGTAGGCTTTAACTATCACTTGCATCTATTCATTATCTTGAAATCTTTACTCTAGTACTATGTCTGAGTCCGTATTTAAGAACCCTGATATTTAATCACTTTCAGATATATCCACCAGCATATCAGTTTCGCAGGTTCTCTAACCAAACTGACTGCCTGCAATCCTTCACAATCTGTTCCTTCTCTGCTTTCTACTGCAGTGGAAGCACTGCCAATTATCCAGACTGGGAGCCATTATAGTCTCTTCTCCTCCACCCCTCTACCATGTCCAGTTGATCAATCAGTCAGTCAAACACATTAATTCTATCCTATAACTATACCTTCTATATATATAATATATATAACAACTCTCTTTAGTTATGTGGCTAATGTCCTGATTTGAGCTGTGCCACCTTTTGGGGGGGTTATTTCTACTCCTTCTTTAGTGGTCTTTCAAACTTCAATCTTATTTTTCATATTTACCTATCTTCCATGCCATCACCCTTTAGAATATAGATCTAATCATATTGTTTTTAGTTTAAGAATTATCCATAGTAGTACTCTGCAAAGGGTGTGCCCTAATTGTTCTGCAGTGGACTAAGACAGGCCAAAGATGACCAAGGTTGGCTAAATGTGTCAAGTCCCATGAAGCACAAGTGTTTCCATTTTTCTTGTACAGTATGAATGGAAAGGTTAGAGAGAACTAGCTTCAAAATCTACACTTAAAAATAAAATTTTTTTAAAAATCTAGACATTTTCCAACTTGTGTAGTTTTGCCTCTAGCACTCTGATCTCATACCTTATTATTTAACAATTGCCATTTTTTATTGTGTGCCAAGCTATGTAATGCTTATATCGTTGCATTAAAAAATGAACTCTTCTATCTACTCGAAATTAAATTATTTTCTCTACATGCAAAACTTCTGCATCTTTTACATTGTAATTCAATCATTGGTTTCTTGAGTAGGCTTCTCTGAGTCAATTTAGAAGAATTGGCCATTCCAGTCTTTGTGCTTCCCATGTAACCCATAATCTATCTCTCTTATGTGTTCTCAGTATAACTCGTAATCTCCTCTATTATGTGGTTTTGCTGTAACTCATAATGTCCTCTATTATGTGTTTCCACTGCAACTCATAATCTCCCCTGGTTGTGAAACCATCATGCTGAAGAGCACCCTTTGTTTCGCATGTTTGCTTCCTTTGCAAGTGTTTAAGGTGTTTAAGCCTTTTCATCTTTGCTTCCCCAATAGCAGGCAAAAAGAATGTTTAAGAAAAGCTTAGGTGAATCCAGTACAATGCAATAATTTACAGTCAGGATGGGCTAAGTTATGCTGCTGTGACAAGTGACAAGATAATTAAAGTTTATTCTTCAGTCAGGTTATGAATGCTCCATATTAATTGATTTTTCTGTGGTCACTGTGGAGAATTACATATGTGTGTTTTATTTTAGTTTTTTGGTTTTTTGGTTTTTTTGAGACCAGGTCTTGCTTTGTAGTTCAGGCTGGCCCTGAACTCACTATATAGCTCAGGCCAGCCTTGAACTCACAGCAATCCTCCTGCCTCTGCCTCCGAAGTGCTGGGATTCAAGCATGAGCCATGACACCCAGCATTGTGATATGTGGTCCGGGGGATCAAACTCAGGACCTTGTGCTTGCCGGACAGTCACTGGAACCACTGAGCTAAATCCTCGGCAGTGTTTGTGTGTGTGTGTGTGTGTATGTATTTTTAAAACTCTAGGTAAAGTGCATACAACATAAACTTTACAGTTTTAACCAATGTGTACAATTAAAAGGTAATTGTATTATATTATATTCTATAATTATATTCACAGTGATATAAAATAATCACAACTATCTAGTTCTAAAAACTTTATGACCCACATGGAAATCCCCTACTCATTACACAGTCACTCTCCATTTCCACTTCTCCCAACTCTTGGCAACCACTGATTAGCTTTTTGCCTCAGTGGATTCTCTATTGTGGACATTGCATGCGAATGGAATCATATAATGTAAACCCTTTTATGTCTACCTTCTCTAACTTAACAATTAATGCATTTAAGTTTTATTTACTTTGTAGCACTTATCAATACATACATACATATATATATATATATGTCATATTTTGCTTACACACTCATCAGTTGATAGTGAGTTTTTCCATTTTTGGTTATTATGAACTGAGCTGCTATGAGTGTTCATGCACAAATTTTTGTTCGAATACTTTTTAGTTTTTTCAGTTGTGTAACTGAGTGGAATTATTGGGTCATATGATCATTCTGAGTTTAATCTGTTGGGGAATAAAGTGTTTTTCCATAGTGGTGCTATTTCCTCTAGCTATATATGAAGGTTTCAATTTCTTTAAATTCTCATCACTTTTTCCATTAAAAAAACTATTAAGGGACTGAGGATTTAGTTCAGTGGTTCCAGCATTTGCCTTGCAAGCACAAGGTCCTAAGTTCAAACCCTGGTAACCACATACCACAATGCCAGGCATGGTGGCTAATGCCTGTAATCCAGTACTCAGGAGGCGAAGGCAGGAGGACTGCTGAGTTCGAGGATTGCCTGGGCTACTTAGTGAGTTCAGGGCTAGCCGGAACTACAAAGTGAGGCCCTATCTCAAAAACAAACAAACAAACAAACAAACAAACCAAAAAAAACCCAAACTATTAAGCTCAGGTGCAGTGACATATATATGTAATCTCAGCTACTTGGGAAGTCGAGGCAAGAGGATCATGAATTCAAAGTCAGTCCATAAAACAGAGTAACATTTTGTCTCAAAAACATTATAGTCTATATGTGCTCTTAATACATTCATGTCACTTCTCATATTTTATTGGCCAAAGCAAATCACATGATCATATGTGTCTTCAAGAAAAGTGGAAGACACAGTCCTACCATGTGTTGGAAAGAGGAGTGCTAGGATGTTTGTGAGTAGCCCTCATGACCATTACAGTTAATATCAAGGGAGATGAGTGATAGATCCAAGTAGATCCATCATCTCTCTGTAAGTCTATGTGCACAGACTAGGTGATTAACTCATAAGGTTTTCAGAATGAAAATGAACA